>VONZ01000391.1:0-122500 GCA_012976165.1 Labeo catla
ACGTTCACATACCTCCGTTTGCAGTGCGTATTTTTTCCCGTTCTCATGCTAACGGATTAAAGCGTTCAAGCTGCACACGGTTGCAGTCTAGGAGTGCGTTCCAGGAGCGGTGTATCTGCAGCAGTGTCCATATCGTTTTGGCACGGAGTCTGTGCTGCGCGCGCAGAATTAAAGTGACAGCGCATTGTTTGCGGTAAACATGCTGAAAAGGTATTTTCAATAACAATGTTTGGATCTGAAATCAAAATAATGGATAAATATGTTTGTGGAAATAGATTTGTGATGTGTGCAAGCTATTGTGCAATAAATGCACAATTCTAAAAATATATATATATCTTCTATATATATATTTTAAGTCTCCCCTCCGCCCCTCAAATTAAAAAAACTCCCCTCTCTCTCAAAACAAAACAAAACAAAAAACACCAGGCCCTGAATAAGTGTCTAAAAATCCTGATTGGAGTATCTCTATAAATAATTTTACATGATTAATAGGAGGCTTTAAAAAGATCGGTATCGGTGATCGGATCGGCAGATACAGCTTCCTGTGATCGGCAATCGGTGATCGGCCTCAAAAATCCTGATCGGAGCACCTCTAATGAACATCTTGGATGGCATGGGGATGAATTTTTATTCTGGAAGTGAACTAATCCTTTAACTGATATTCTGCCCACTGTATGTAATCGCATATTTTTTGTGAAAGGCCATATAAGCCTCTAGTGTTTATTTCAGCTGGAAACTGAATTGAATTTTATGTTTTATTTGATGTTTTTTCGGCCTCGGTTGGAGATTTTTTAGGATAAACGTCAAAATAAGTTAATCTGTGTTTATTTTGGATGTGTACCTTTCTGTAAAAAGCAGTTTGACACGTGTCCCCTCAGCTAATGTTTCCCCCCAGGACACCACGCACACCTCAGGCCTCCTGTCCATCATCCCAGTGCTCTGTCCTCTGTGACCTTGACTGAGTAATTACCTTGACTTAGTAATGGCCCCCTACCTGTTCAACCTGTCAGGCGTGCACACATCACTCATCACACAGGCACACAAAACACCTGCCCTCACACATTTGAATGTGCCAAACACGCTCACACACATATGCTCTGTTTTAAAAGCTAGTGGGCTGCCTAAAAACAGAACATTTAGGGTATAAGTAAACCAGGTATTCAGTCAAATAAATCTCCTTTGCATAGATGCTAAAACCAAAAAGGTACAGAAGACAATGTTATCAAAATGATCCCGTTCACATGGATTTCAGCTGTGAAATGGAAAAAAATGTTGTATTATGCATTCAAGGCCAGTAGCGATGTAAAGAAATACTAAAGTGACATCCTATAGACTGAACGCAATAATATGCATGCGCATGTCATCAGTGTTTTCATAAATTTGCATTTTGGTAGTTTACACAGAGAGGTAGTGAGGTAGTTCATAAGGTTTTGCAATCCTAATGCAATAGTTTGCAATGGCTAGTTTGCAATGGCTTTAGGTTTGACTATGTAGATTTGCACTGAATTTATGCATAAGTAATTCCATTTTCATTTCCAAAGTTAGTTCTCTGACTATAAACAATAATACTAATACATTTTTTAGGATCACGTTGTGATGCCAGCATGAAATTCTGTTCAAATTCAGTTATCCTTTGCAATGCCATCCCATATCAATCAAGGACAAAACGCTAGATTAATGAAAAAGTAAATTCATTTAGAGATGCAGGTAATGGAAGCTCTCTCCACATATGCTCTCCTCTCCTTCACAGTGAGTTGTTGTGTTCCCACCAGAGAACAACTGAAAGACTTATGAAAAATTCACAGCCAGTCAAGGTGTGCTCAGGTGCACTGATACAGACATACGCTTATCTATTGTCCACAAGACACTCTCACACAACCCTAGCAGTGACAAGCTTCTGTCAAGATCCATGTACATTTATATTGCTAATATTATAAATAATACAATTAAAATACAATACAAAATGACATAAGTGGTTTTATAAAAGGCAAAACATTATATTAAAGTGTAAGATGCTTTATGTTATAAAAGTCAAAATAAACATCAATATTAATATGACTGATTATAACATTTAATTAATATTAGGGGTCGACCAATATGTTTTTCAGTCACAATGCCGTTACCAATTATTACAGGTCAAGTAGATGATAACCGATATTTTGAACCAATATATATGTCTGGTGTAAAAGTGAAAATAAATGTCAAAATTAAGAATAACAAGGGCTCTGACAAAAACTTTCTTTAAATTCTTTTGAAATTATTTTATTGGCAAATCGGTTTTGAAAATGACCAATACCAATAACCATAAACATGCTTAATATTGGTGCTGATAATCGGCCAAACCTTAACTAATATTAATAATTAGTCATATCACGTTTAATTACTACTGTTCTCAAATTAGATTTGTTTGTATTTGTTTATGTCTGGAAATTACACATAAAATTGACTTCTTCGTCTTATTACAATAATCTATCGATTATTGAAATAATTTAGAGTTGTAAATAATTTCATACATTTTTCCAACATATATCATAATATATATATATATATATATATATATATATATATGTCTGTGTGTGTGTGTGTGTGTGTGTGTGCGTGCACCTGGTATTCATCACGTTATGGGGACCAAATGTCCCCACAAGGATAGTAATGCCAGTAAATTTTGACCTTGTGGGGACATCTGTGAGGTCCCCATGAGGAAACAGGCTTATAAATCATGCAGATTGAGTTTTTTTGAGAAAGTAAAAGTGTGCACAGTCTCCTGTGAGGGCTAGGTTTAGGTGTAGGGTAGGTGTAGGGCGATAGAAAATATGGTTTGTACAGTATAAAAACCATTACGCCTATGGAATGTCCCCATAAAACATGTAAACCCAACATGTGTGTGTGTGTGTGTGTCAACAAATAATGTCAGATATTTCTTGACATATATATACACACAAATATATGTCAAATAAAATCTGAAATTTCAAATAATTGTAATACATATATATATATATACATATTAATGTTATAATATATATATATATATATATATATATATATATATATATATATATATATATATATATATTATAATATTTATATATATATATATATTATATATATATATATATATATATATATATATAAAACATACGTTAGATTACTGTGACTACAATTTATGTGTATATACACACATGAATATATGTAAAAAAAAATCAGAAATTTCAAATAATTTCTGATATTTCTCAACATAGATATATATTAATATATTGCATATATGTATGTGTGTGTGTGTGTGTGTGTGTGTGTTTGTGTGTATATCAAAAATATATGAAATTATCTT
Source organism: Labeo catla (assembly GCA_012976165.1). Lineage (NCBI taxonomy): Eukaryota > Metazoa > Chordata > Actinopteri > Cypriniformes > Cyprinidae > Labeo > Labeo catla. The sequence goes on from VONZ01000391.1 coordinate 3,329, forward strand.
ATATAAGAAATCTAGATTATTGTAGTAATAATAATATTAATAATACTATGTATTTTTTATATGTAATGTCCAGACATAAACAAATACAAACATATTTACTGACATTCTCAAATTACATGTTATTAATTATAATTAACTACATAATTAATTAACTGTCTGTGCTAATCAACAACAAGTAAGCTAGTAAGCCAAACATTTGGGTTAACCATACCTGACAATAATGTGTATGCTTCATAACAGAATTACGGCAGCGCAAATTAGCTTGAGTGGATCTGAAAGTATCTGTGAAATTATACAGTAACAAACACAATTCATCAAAAGAGAGCTCTTCCATTTAAGAAATGAATGGATGACAGCCGAACTGTCTGGAAATGACAAATTTCCTGAGAACGTATGATCGATGGCTCTATTAGTGGCTTATTTGATCAACAGCGTAATTATTTGCATCAACAAATCTTGTCAGACCTAATCTAGCAAACTTGTCAAGGTTCCCCTCGCGCTAGTTACCTGAACACGCCGCGCAGAATGAATCCTCAAAAGGATGTTGTGCATAAAGCACAAGGCTCCTTTTTGAAATTAATATCTTACTAATGCACAGAGCATTAGTACGGTGATAGTTGAGTGCCTCCTAAAGTATGGAAAATTATACATGCTGCAATTTACTTTTTGTAAAATTGTATACTCAATTCTATGCATTACAGCTCCTATTCTTCTTTTCAAGAAGCAGGTTTCTCACATGTGCTACAGGCCAGAAGAAAGATTGGTTCCATCTAAAACCCATTTCGATTTCAAGAAATGGAAAATGCTCTTTTGAGACTTTCCTATTTCCTATTTAATTCTGCTTGAACCTGGACTGGAAAAGAATTAGACCCGTGGGTTTATTTCCCCAAAGAAATCGACCCTGCTATGTATTAATGCAATGTTACAATTCCCATTTATGCACTGCAAAGGTGGATGTTACACAACTGAAGAGTAAATGAAAATACAACTTGTTTAAAAAAATAGTTCAAACAAAAATGAAAATCCTGTCAGTAAATGTATGTATTTGCACTGTACCTTTAGCAAATTTATTTATTTATTTTTGCAACCATGTCGAAATAGAACACAGAGCACAGACTGACAGATGTAACAAAAGAAATGAGACACTGGACTTGCGCTTTCAAAGGCGGCTGTCAGCTCCACTAACAAAACAGCAAACCTTCACATTCTTTAAAGAGAATAATGAGGGTCAACTTATTTCGTTTTGAGACAAAAAAGGGCACCACACTGCTCTGAGAACCCCAATTATGCTGAAGATAATTATATGGCTCCACACAATCAGACAGAAAATGATCTCACAAACACTCGGTCTGACTGATTCAGTGTGTTGTGATGAAAAGCTCATTAGGATGCAAAAACACAAACTAAAAAACTTCAAATAAATGCAGTTGCCCTGAAAAACAACCCCATACATGAACTTTTACTAAAGTTTTGACAATCAAACATACTGTTTTAAATGAGGGAAATTACAAAACCTTTGCTCATATCTTTAAAAAAAGATTTAAATAAATGAAATAAAATTGCTCATCACATCTTTTGTAAGTCGCTTCAGATTAACGCATAAATGCATAATGTAAATGTAACAACTTTAAAAAAAATGTATTTTTTGGACCTTACAGACAGATCAGAACTAAGATTATAACTTAAAAAAAAAAAATTTCATCCCATTGTCATGATATTATATATTATGTATTTATAAAAAGCAATATTACAATAGAATAGAATAGAATAGAATAGAATAGAATAGAATAGAATAGAATAGAATAATGCTAATGGACACTAGAAGTAGGCAAGAAGTTGTGCTTTTATGCTAGTGCCAAACTGTCATTCATTTAAAGTGATAAATAGAATAGAATATAGTAGAATAGAATAGAATAGAATAGAATAGAATAGAATAGAATAGAATAGAATAATGTTAATGGACACTAGAAGTGGGCAGCCAAGAAGTTGTGTTTTTATGCTAGTGCCAAATTGTCATTCATTTAAAGTGATGAGCAGAAAAGAGTATAGTAGAATAGAATAGAATAGAATAGAATAGAATGGAACAGAATAGAATAGAATAGAACAGAACAGAACAGAAAAGAATCTCTGTATTTAGTATGTATCTCTGGCCACTAAAGTGGGCAAGAAATATATTTGTATGCCAGTGCCAAATTTTCATTCATCCAAGTGAATAGAACAGTATAGAATAGAATAGAACAGAACAGAACAGAACAGACTAGAATAGAATAGAATAAAATCTCTATACTTAGAACTAATGGACACTAAAGTGGGCAACAAGTTGTATATTTTTATGCCAGTGCCAAATTTTCATTCTTCTACGTGAATTGAATAGAATAGAATAGAAAGAATCTCTGTACTCAGTGCTAATGGACACTAGAAGTGGGCAAGATGTTTTTTATCCTATAGTGCCAAATTGCCATTCATTTAAAGTGATAGAATAGAATAGAATAGAATAGAATAGAATAGAATAGAATAGAATCTCTGTACTCAATACTAAAATTCAATTTATTATATATACAAATATTACAGCTTTACTATAAAATAAAAAATAAATTATAAATAATGATAATAATAATTATAAACTAAAATAAATGAAAAAATTACAAATTATAAAAATATATAATAACACATAAATAATTATTGTTAGATCCTATTTGACAAATTATTTGTGTTTTTCTTTACTTGTAAGCTGCTTTGGAACAAATAAGACCACTAAGTGATTATTTGCATTTTAACTAGTAGATTAATGAAATGAATGGCTTTAAAGTCTGAGCAATTCTGTAACCTTTTAAGTCTTTCAAATAGGTCCGTTTATTGCATGCTGGGAAAATTAATAGCCATAGAGTACCTTTATAGCCACATATTTCCACCCTTTTTTTTGTCTCAAAGTCACAGTAACCTGGTCAAAAGAGGTCACGTTAAACCTAATGCAGGACCTGATTGAAGGAAAACAATAGTCAGGGGCTTCGAAATGTCACCTGCCACACTGACAGAGATTACACATGACCGCTGGAGCACCCGGCACTGACGGGACGGATAGGAGGGGATAATGAATGAGAGAAGGTGACTGAAAAAGCAGTCAGAGGACGAGAAGGGATCAGGAGATGGACTCTCTCGGCTGTAATGGAGCTGCTGAGCTCTGGTCCCTGAAGACACGAATGTCTGCAAATGTGGGGTTCAATGTTTCACCAAATTATCTGCTTGAACTAACTGACGCAGCATGTGGGTGATAATTGTGGTTGAGGATGTTCAGATCAGCAAATCCCTTAGCTTTCCCTCTAAGAGACCAGGACCTCTGTCTGGACTAGCCCTGCTCCATTTGTTGGGTTTTGGATGCTGGTGTTGTGACATCCACAACATGCTGCAAAACTAAGTTACCAACAAGACTTACTTGGTCAAGCGGCTTTAGTAGAAAGACCAAGCTCTGTATCTGCTGGTGAACAGCTTAACTACGGTGGTTCAACAAGCAGACCAACACCAAACCAGCAAAAAACAGACTGGACCAAAACATTTTTTTAGGAGGGTCAAATGACAATTTCATGAAATTATCATGAATGAATGAATAAATAAATACTGATCTAGAAAAACTATATCTACATATATATATCTGTCCATAGATTTTGATTTTTAGAAATTATTGTAGCTAGGAAAAACTCATACATGACATTCCTTTTCTTCTTTGGCTTTACTTTTATTTTATTTTAAATACTTTGTTATTATTATAGCTTTTTATTTAGACATTAATAATTTAAACCTGATAAAATTAATATCTTAAATATTCTTGATAAACTTTAAACATTAATTAATTAATTTAAAGGTAGTTTTTTTTATTGTTGATGTTAAATATCTTGATGAACTTGATAAAATATCTTACAATTTTGATAAACTTTCATTATTACTTTGATCTATTTTTTATTCATTGTTATGCCTATTTACCTTGAATTTTTGCCCATGTCTACTTATTTCTAATGTCAATTTATTGTATACGTTTGTTAATGATTTTTATCACAGTGCCAAAAATGTCCATGTCTTCTAAATTGAGTGGATAATAAACAATAGAATAGAATAGAATAGAATAGAACAGAATAGAACAGAACCTTTGTACTCAGTAAGAAGTTGTATATTTTATGCCAGTGCCAAAAAGAAATGTTCATTCTTTGACATGAATAGAATAGAATAGAATAGAATAGAATAGAATAGAATATTTGTATAAGTTCTAATGGACACTAGAAGTGGGTCAAGAAGTTGTGTAGTTTTTATGCCAGTGCCAAAAAGACATTTTCATTCTTTAACATGAATAGAATGGAATAAAATAGAATACAATACAATAGAATAGAATATCTGTATTCAGTACTAATGGACACTAGAAGTGGGTCAAATAGTTGTTGTTGTTCTTGATGTTGTTCTGCCAGTGCCAAAAATAATTTTAAAAATTTTCGAAATGAATATAATTAATAGAATAGAATAGAATAGAATAGAATATCTGTGCTAAGTGCTAATGGACACTAGAAGTGGGACAAGAAGTTGTGTATTTTTTATGCCAGTGCCAAAAATAAAATGTCATTCTTTGACATGGATAAAACAGTATAGAACAGAATAGAATAGAATAGAATAGAATAGAATAGAATAGAATAGAATAGAACAGAATATCTGTATTCAGAACTAATGGACGCTACAAGTGAGTCAAGGAGTTGTGTATTTTTTTAGGCCAGTGCCAAAAAGAAATTTTCATTCTTAAACATAAATAGATTAGAATAAAATAGAATACAATAGAATTGAATATCTGTATTCAGTACTAATGGACACTAGAAGTGGGTCAAACAGTTGTTGTTTTTTTGCCAGTGCCAAAAAATAAATCTTCATTCTTCAACATGAAGAGAATAAAATCAAATGAATAGAAAAGATGTACTCAGTACTAATGGACACTTTTAGTGGGTCAAGAAGTTCTGCATTTTTTATGTTAGTGCCAAAAATCAATTTTAATTCTTCGACATAAATAGAATAGAATAGAACAGAACAGAATATCTGTATTCAGTACTAATGAACACTAGAAGTGCCATTTTAATGCCATTAATGCCATTTCATTCTTAGACATATAGAATAGAATAGATTAAAACAGAATAATCTCTGTACTAATGGGTTAAGATATTTAACATTTAAAAAATTCTCAATTAAATTATATGCTCAGTGTTTCCACTATCAGAGATGCCTGGAAATATAAGATTTTTTAAAGTATATAAACTGAACTTTGGGAGTGCAACCTCTATAAAATGTTAAAAAAAACAATTTGGTCAAAGACTGTGGGAACTCTGCATGCTAAAGAAGACGTGAAAGACTTCCAATACGCTGCTCTTGCCCTGTCATAAAGCTCTCTCAGCGAGATCTCCGGCGTCCATCGAGGAACGCAGTGAAGAAAAACCACAGAAGGATGTTCATGGTGTCTGCCGGGCTCAGATAACTCTCCACACATCTGCTCACAGCCACTGCCGTTGCCTTTCTCTGACTCTTCACAGCAGTCCTCACTGAGAGAGGACCATCCGCTGGCAGCGCACACAGGCAGACAAGAAGAGCGAAACAAAAGACGGCCTGTGAGCGTCTGCCTATCCCTGACAACTGGCTACTGTGATAACCCAGCAGGCAAACAGCACACAAGGACTTAAAAAGCCAGGGACGGCACACGGACTGCAAAGAGCACTCAGGGACATGGTGGTAAAAGCATTAAAGACCCAGGGATAAGTACACAGGATGGCGGCGTACACAAATCTGGTTAGGAAAAGAGACAATTAATGGGGGAGCACAATACTAATGAGCTTTTTGAACACAAAAGCTTTGTGTGTGTCAGTGTTGTCATCTCATTCTGAATGCTAATATGCAATATTCACTGCAGAACCCAAACTTTTCTAATGCTAAAAGCACACCGCATTATCATAATGAGTTACACAAATCCCACAAGAATATGCACATCCTTTTCCCAGCCGTTTGGCCTTCTTCCCATTGTTCAGAGACACGTCTAAGGAGGGCGCGTTTGCCAGGACCTGTTGGAGCAGAAGTACTCCGAATGCATTACACATCGAGCTTGGCTCTAAGCTCAGGCTGTTTGAACATGCTGCTCACTTACTCGTCTGTCAGGGTAGATATATCCCCACTGCTCCCTCGGCACAAACACACAACAGTTATCTCTTTAGGATCCTGCACCGCAATTAAGCGTACCCCATTCACCCAGGTGTTTAGAAGGGGGAAAGGACCTGGAAATTAAAGAAACACCCCTTTACTTTCAACCAAATTAACTTGGCTTCTCACCAGAAGTGTGCTGATAACAATTTAGCTTGTCTAAACGCTGCCTCAGGAGGCTCTTTAAAAATAACACTGATGTCTATCCACACTGAATGTGAAACTGCTAAGAGTTGTGATGGGAATCGAGGCCAGTCAGGAGATATTTAATGTTTAATGTACAGTTATGAAGAACAGGATATTTGATAAATAAAAACTATTTCTCGATTTTAATGGCTTTTCATTTGTTACAAAACGATACAGATTCTTAAATGAATCAATTAATCCAGTCTGTTTTCACATAAAGAGCAGGTCACATGGGTTTTCGAAAAATATATTTTTTGCAGTTTGTAACATAGCTATCCCTCAATGTAAACATTCTGCAAAGTTGTTAATCAAAAAAGTGCATGATAAAGATATTGTCTCTCAAGAGAAAGAGTCGACTCTGAACCACCTTAAAGGAGAAGTCCACTTCCAGAACAACAATTTACAAATAATTTACTCACCCTCTTGTCATCCAAGATGTTCATGTCTTTCTGTCTTCAGTTGTAAAGAAATTATGGTTTTTGAGAAAAGCATTACAGGATTTTTCTCCATATAATGGACTTCATTGGTGCTCCAAAATGTAGTTTAAATGCATCTTCAAAGGGCTCTAAATGATCCCAGCCGAGGAAGAAGGGTCTTATCTAGCGAAATGATCTGTCATTTTTTTCGAAAAAAAAAAAAAGAATTTATACTTTTTAAGCACAAAAGCTCCTGTAGCACAGGCTCTGGGATGCACGTTCACAATGCTACGAATTAGTAATGGGTCGTTCTTGAACGATTCTTTCATTTTGAACGAATCTTTAATGTGACTCGGGAAGAACGAGTCGTCTCGGGGAGTGATTTGTTCAGTTCACCTGTTTTGAGTCTTCGGGATTTTCAAGTCGTTCATTCATCTTATGGGGCTGTCACATGATGAATGAAGGACTCAAACCCGAAAACTTGTCAGATAAGAGGTGAGGTGGGCTAATCATAGACTAAAGACCCAGGTAAACAATGAATTTATCTTTTCTGTTTCTTATAGCATTATAGTTTTGTCTTGTTTGTATTGTGATCAATGTTTGTGTAAGCAGTAGATGTGTTAGGGAAGTAACACATAAGATTTTAATTATATTTTGCTAAAATGAACTAAATGAATCGAAAAAAGATTTGTTCATTTTGCTGAACGAGACTCAAAGGTCCGAGTCAGTAAAATGATTCAAACTTTCCAACACTACTTCGAATCGTGTAAGTTCATCATCTGTGTACTGAGTATGGCGAAAAACTTCATCTTATTTTCTCCTACAACTTGAGAGGAGGACATCGTGGTACCTTTTTGTTTGTAAACAGCGTTACAAACAACTTACTTGCACTTTCTTAGTCTTTGCGCGTTTGCTTTGTAAACACTGGGTCTGTAGTTCTGCCTACGTTCCTCATGACCTTTCGACATTAAGTAGATTCAGTAGAACGTAGCATCGTAAACGCACATCCCAGAGCCTTTGCTACATGAGCTCACACTAACTTCTACTAGTTAGTGTGTTTACATAATGTCGAGAAGACGCTGTGTTCTACACTGTAAAAGCAAGTTTGGTTTGTTTTCATTGCTGATAGATTACGATGTGAAGAATCAGTGGCTGAAATTAATGTTTTTCCACAATACCACAGCAATACAATTCGAACCTTTTACCAAGGACTGCTTCTCTAATGTTGGCGAGTCCAATGCAGTTTGGTTTACAAACTCTATTGTTTCATCAGTTAGTCACGTTAGCATTCAGCTAACATATCCACCATTATTGTTTTGTGAAAGAGCAGGTCATATGGTATTTTAAAGTATCCTAATATTGTGTTGGAGTCCCCTAGTTATTTTGGCGGGGTACCTCTGGAAAAATTCGCTTGCCAAGATTAGAGAAACAGTCCTTGGTAAAATGATGAGCACACAACAAAGGGTTCGAATTGTATTGCTGTGGTATTGTGAGAAAAATTAATTTCAACCACTGATTCTTCACATCATCATCTTTCTAGCGGAAGTGTTTGTGGGCAGCTTAGAGTGTTTGTATTTCGCGGGCAGCTGGGATTATGCTAATGTGTTACCGAGTGACTGTACTGGTAACAGGCAGGAGATTCGAAAATATGACGACTCGTTAAGGCGGTTCAGAGTCGACTCTTTCTTTTGAGAGACAAACTCTTTATTTATCATGCACTTTCTTAACGTATAACTTTGCGCACTGTTTACACTGAAGGATATCTACGTTACAAACTGCAAAAAATATATTTTTTGAAAACTCATATGACCTGCTCTTTAAATGAATCGATTAGACTAGCCTGTTTTCGCCTAATGAACGGAACATTTTAGCGCAGCTCCCATCCAATTAGCTTTGTGCTTTGTTACTTTTGATATAAAGCAAAGTCTCAGTTGTAAAATTCAGTTCATTTTATTACAATACTCAAACAATAAATGCCGTTTTGGCGCTGTTTAATGTGGAGTGACAGATCGCTGTGGCGTCTCAGTTCAGGAGAAGCGGCAGAACTGATCATCTCATCCGCTTCAATAACAGTTACGTCTCGAAATAAGCATGGATAAACATCCAAAGGAATGTTAAAAAAAATGACTACAACTTACCGAAATCAGATACTGTCTCGTGTAATCGCTCAATCAGTGTTTCCACCGCGGAAAGACGTCAATAACAGCTTGTAAACAATGTCACGTAACGTCACATTTACCTCAGAAAGCATATTCGGTGACGATAGACGTTAGTTAGCAAGAAAAATAAACTCGAAATGAGCATTTTGCTAAATATATGCAGCATATAACATATTTTTATAATAATGTTTACTGTTCTTCGGTGTTTAATTTATGTTTGAATGCATCCGTCACGCATTTAAATGTTTTTGTCAAAAAAAAAAAACGAATTAAAGTAAAAATATAATTATGTAATTGTAACTACTATAACAAAAAAACTAATTGAGTGTAATTTAAGCATTTGTATACAAATTGGTCACCTTTATTATAGTAATGTAATACCATCTGACTCTCATGTAGCCTATATTTTACAGCATTTTTTTTCTTGAGAAAATTTGGCTGATATATAAAAACAACAACAACCAAAAAAGATGAAGCGTGGAAAACAAAGAGCAAGAGGTAAAATAGCATGTAGATTTAAGAATCAGCAGAACAGCTTGTTAAAGCCCTTCGTTATTCCAAACTGGCTTGTAAGTGGTGCCAAGACAACATGTGCGTCTTGCATCCTTCTTCCTTTAAGATTCTCTCACCTCAGTGTTTATAGCAGACGGACTGAGGATACAGGAAGACCCAAGAGAAAACATGTTTCGTATGAAATGCTTATGGAATGCTCAGCAGCAAGAGAACATTAGATTCACAGTCATTCCTTTGGACTACATTTGTCTGGGACCAAATCTAATAGCGTCTGTCCTGCTTTATTCTCAGGTCAATAGATGACATGTATCAGGACTGGTTGCCTGGACACTACTTGTAGGATTCTAGGAAAAAAAAGCTTTTGGAACAGACAACAAACAAAATGAAGGTGGAGCGCCAGGAAGCTTCCATATTTCACTTCCTGCTGTTGATTGTGGCTGTAACTATACCAGAGCACAGCTTTCTCCATTTATCAAAAGCACAGCACAGCCACTTTCCCACCAAGCAAATGTGCCTTACAGAGTCTTTCAATGGCCAGTCCTGTAAACACCATCATTTGTGTTTCAAACATGCTTTGACAAAATAATAATAATTTATTTATAACAAATAATAATGAATAGAATAAAATGTTGGTGTATCCAAATGTTACAAAGAAGACGTGCACCAAAAAAGCAGTTCAATTTACTTTTTTGCTTTCCATCTTCTATTATGTTCTTCTTGACAGAGTAATTGTTTATACACTGTAAAAAATTGGTGAATAAAAAATGAAAAAAGTTGTGAATAAAGCAAAAATTATTGGAGTACATTTTACAAAAAGAATATTAATTCCCTTTTACTACAAAACTTCACATTAATTCTTATTTGTTGTTTCTATATCTTTTTTTCTACTCTGAAAAGTAGAAAATTTGATTGTGAAATTTACTATCAATTTCTGAGTGAATTTTTCCACACCATTTTATTAAATGTATTTATTTATTTATTTTATTTATATTTTTTTTGCCAGTGTACAACAGTTCAAATATCATATGTCTGCAAACTGCACACTTTTTTATTTTTTAATTATATTATTATTATTTATTTTATTTTAAGGAGAATTAAATATAAAAAAATCTAATTCATTCTTACTTCATTTATTAATAAAAAGATAAATTATTTTGTAATGAAAATAATAAATCATTAAATAAAATTATATAAATGTTATAAAATGATTAAATATCATTAAATCATTAAATAAAAATAAACATATTATTATTATTATTATTATTATTAAATATTTTTTATTCAATTACATTATTATTATTCATTTTATTTTAAGGACAATTAAATATTTAAAAAAATCTAGATCCACATATCTGTTTGTATGTCTGCAAAATTATATATATGAAGTTAAATTCATTTATTAATACAATTTATATATCATTATAATATATATTTATGATTTATGTATTAATAAAATAATGAATTATTAAATCAAATGATTAAATATCATTAAATCATTAAATAAAAATAAATTAATAATTATTATTACTATTAAATATTTTATTATTTAATTGTATTATTATTATTTATTTTATTTTTACAATACATACTATTGGCCAAATGTGTATATCTATGTACCAAAATAATTTTAGGATTATTTCCTATAAAAAGGAAGACTGCAGACCTAATAGTAATACAACATAATTGAATAGGATGCTGATAAAAGGAAGAAGGGGCTTTCTACACTCTTTTACAATTCTGAATTGATTTAACAGATTTTTCATTAAAAACAGACGCATGGTGCTTCAATAATGCAGTACTGGGGGTTAATTGAATTGTGGTTTAGCAATGAGCATCCAGAGCATTACAAATGAAATTAGTCATCCGACATTTTATCCCGCTGCTCCCGACGTATTGGAATAATGAGCCATAAACAGTAATGGCATCTTTAGTCACCTTTCTGATCTGTGAACAGTTGCTGAAATAAACCCCCCGCAGTTGCACTAGCTTTATTTGCTTTCCTTCAGCCACATTAAAGTCTGAGTCACTCTTTCACGTTTTCATGCCTCTGTATCTCAGCGAAATTGATACACCCATGCTGTACCGGGCCAATAAACATCATAAAAATTCACGGAACGGATTGCATTAACCTTTAGCAGAAGCTAACTTTAACAAAAACAGGCAGCAAGGAAGCCATACCCTCCGCCGTATTTAGTCTGCTACGAGCACTAAACTTGGGGCTTATTTGCCATGCATACGGAATTCAAATGAGAAAATGTGACAGGTAAATTGAGACTACTGCCTCCTGCTGACATGCTAATCACTTTCAACACTCGAATACATTTGCATCAAAGCGCATTTCTCAAAGTAAAAACCATGCAGTATCAAACAAATGTAACGCGCCCCTCAAAACAGGGGACTGCGAGTTGAGATCTAACACAGAGCCTCAAGCTAAAACATACGATGAATCATATTAACAGCTTTACTTTTTTAATTGGCAAAAACATTTCATGCTGTGTGGCACTTAAAAAAAAAGTAATAAATAAATACATTTTCCACTTTTGTGGATTTGTGTGTGTGTGTGTGTGTGTGTGTGTATACTGTATATAAAGGTAGCTTAAATAGTGTCTACTTACTAATTAATTATCAAATATTTTATTTAATACAATACAGTAACAAAAACTAAAGATTTCTGCTTTATAAATCATATTTTCAAATAATCTGTCATAATTTTCAAACAATGTCATTATGATCATATCACACATTTTAGAGAAACAGGGAAAATAAAATAAAAAAAGGATAAAAAAAATCTATTTGAATATGAAGAAAATTAAAAATAACAGAAGAAACAGAAATTTCATTGTTTTTTTTTTACACAATGAGTAACAAATCTAATTTTAATCAGAAACATGACATTTTTTTTCTTTAATTTCAGTTTTATGCATGTGTATAATGTACAGCATCCTATTTTGATTTATTTTAATTTATATTTACATTTATATTTGATGTCAAATATTTTTATTGTATAAATATTTAATATAAAATCATTACAAAATGTGTTTAAAAAAATTATTTAATAAATTATGTGTTTATAAAAACAGATTTATTTATTTATTATTTATGATAAAAATTTGGTTATGAAAAAATGCGACAGGGCAGCACATCTCTATCAACAGAAGAATAATTGAAATTGGAAATTGGAAACGTCACTATACAGCATCCTATTTTACAGGATAAATTATTATATCTTAAATTCTATTGTGTTCTATTAATTACATTAATTAATTATATAATAAAAAATATTAATTATGTAATATAAAAACATTTTTATTATATATATATTTTTACATTGTTATTATTATTATTATTTTTAATTGTATTATTTATTATTTATTTTTTATGTTTTTTTGTTTTTTTTAAATAAGTAAATTATACTTTAAAAAAAAAAACTAAATTTCTGGTATTTACAGCTAGCAAATTTATTACCAAAGAACAACTGAAAACTTTTCCAAAAAAACAAAAAAACAAAAAATAAATTAAAATAAATTAAAGCAGGACAAATTATAATAGCTTAAAATAATTAGTGCCCTATTAATTCTATTGAAAACAAAAACATTTATATTTGATATATATATTTTTTTTTTTTTGTATAAATATACAAATTATATTTACAAATTTGCAAATAACAAATAACCTTTCAAAACTAAAATAAAATAAAAACGGGTTATTTAAATTTCATAAATTTGGTTATGATAAAAAAAAAAACATGACAAGGAAGCACGTCTCTGCCAACAGAAGAATAATTTAAAGAATCAGAAATGTCATTAATTCTAATATTAGCAGATAATAATCTTGAAATAGTTTGAAATAGTCATTACCACATCAAATTTTAATCAAACTTTTCCAAAAAAATAAACAAATAAATAAAAATAAATGAAAGCAGGACAAATTATAATAGCTTAAATTAAATCGTGTCCTATTAATTCCAAAACATTTATATTTAATATATTTTATTGTATAAACATTTATAAATGTGTTTCGAAAAAAAAAAAAAAAACTGATTCTACTTAAAAATTATTTTCAAATAGTCTGGTATTCACAATTTGCAAATAAAATAAAATAAAAATAAAACAATAAAATAAATCGTTATGATACAAATTTGGTAAAAGTATTTTATACTTCAAATAATTTTATTGTACGAATATTTATAAATATAAAATGATTACAAAATGTGTTCTAAAAAAGTAGATTCCTTCAAAATAATTTTCAAATATTGATTATTATATATGGTATTAAAATGGTATAATAAAAAAATAAAATAATTGGTTATGATAAAAAAAAAAAAAAAGGTGAATTTGGTTATGGTAAATTTGGAAACACATCTCTGCCAACAGACGAATAATTTAAAGAATCAGAAATGTCATTAATTTTAATATTAGTACTTAATGATCTTAGAGTAGCTGTCATTACCAAATCAATTTTTAAGTCATAGCATCGTAAACGATTCATTGGTGTTTTAAGTTTAGCGTTAACAGAGTCACTTGCTGTACTAGCAAGTCAAGGGCTTATCCAACTACTTCAGTGCTGAATGTCATTCCCATCAAACACAGTATCAAGAACCAACAGTACTGTATATCCACTTGATCAAGGCCATGAGGAGATCTAAGTAATGTTTCAACACAGTCAAGTTTACTTTTTCAAGACTTCAAGTTGTCAAAAGTGCCCCAATATTCAGGCATATATAAAAGATCTGACACCTCTCTCAAAAAGAGTGCTTTGTCAGAGGATTCTGGCAGACGCTTTGGACTTCACAAGTATCACATTCCCCAGACACTGTTGTTGGACCAGCAGCGCACGCCAACACTTACTGAACCGAGTTACAGCAGAAATTGATTTCCACCCAAGTCGTAATTTCAATCTGCTTACTATGTATTACAATCCTCCCATAAAAGAATGACAATAACCTCATTTATCGGTGGGAAGTGAGACGGGTATTGAAAATCTCCCTCTGTGCCAAATCTTCTTAACAGAGCGCGCGCAACAACTTTGAACAAACAACCGAGCGCTCTCAATATAGTCGTACCGCCGAACAACAACACCCGATGGGACTTCGCCGAACACCTCAGCCCCAATTTCCCAACAATTACACTGAATTTAAAAGAGAACAACTCGTGCTAATGAAGCAGATGGCAGACTGGAGTTATCGCAGTCCCTCAGGCAGATATACGAATGTGATTATATATTACTTCTGATAAGAAACCAGAGTCTACAAAGAATATTCCCCTCGTCAATTTGTTTGTATATTCCCATGTGACCAGCTACAAAGTAGCTAAACCAAAAACCATCCAAACATCTTACTTTAAAGATAACAGTACTGTCCGAGTGTTTTTAGGGTGACGGGTCAATTCACATCGTCAATTGTACGTCACTTCAAAGATCCAATAGCAGTGGCTTTGATGTCTTTGTAACGTGCAGAGGAGTGAAGAGCCCTTATGATGCAGAGATATACATTAGAAACACACCACAGATCTGCTGCTGCTGCTGCTGGAGAATAAAGAACATCATGATCGCTTCAGACACATGAGCCGTGAGCGGTAGGGACAAAGACTCTGTGCAGACAACTCTGCTGCAATCATAGACAGACATGAATGAGGGCTGCTGGACAGCCTTCAGATCTGTCTGTCTCTGTCAAACAGAGCCTGAGATTACAGCTCAAATGATGCAAATACAGACAGGCTTTGCTGTGGTTCAAACTGTTGCTCATTCTGAACTAGACCAGACCAATTTGATGTTTCACATTTCTGTTACTAATATTTCAACAAAAAACATAAAGCCCATTCAAATATTAATCAAGCTTTTGTAATAATAATTATAATTATTAACTGTATAAAATAATTACTAATAATGAATAATATTTAATGTAAACAATAATAATAATAATAATAATAATAATAGTAATAATAATAATGTTGTTATTATTGCAACAATAATATTTCTAAAACTGTTCTAATTACAAAAATGTAGTTTTTGGAATATTATTCAATTGCATTATTGCAATTATGCATTATTATTATGATTATTATTATTATTTTTATTAATGATAATAATAAAAACAAGAATTATTATTATTCTACCATGTATTATTATTATTATTATTATTATTATTATTATTAATTTACAATTTATTAGTAATTACAATTTTAAAAATGTTTCAAAAATATTTATTTTTAATAACAACAGTTCTGGAACATTATTGAATATTATTGTAGCTATAATAATAATAATAATAATAATAATAATAACAAATTACAATTCATTATTAGTTATAATTTTAAAAATGTTTCAAAAATGTTTATTTTTAATAACAACAGTTTGGGAACATTATTTAATATTATTGCTAGAATAATAATAATAATAATAATTCATATTTCTGTTGCTAATATAACAAAGCTAAAAAAACAGACACAAAAACTTAAAGAAGCAGGTGTAAAAAGATTGCATAATAAAATATATTATTATTATTATTATTATTATTATTAATAGTATTAAGAATGTTCCAAAAATATATTTTTGTAATAACAATAATTTAGCAACATTATTAAATATTATTGTAGCATATGCACATGTATGTATATTATATAATAATGTACTATTATATTACATTGCATGTATTATGTATATTACTATATAATACATGTATAATAATATTAACAGTAATAATAATAAGAATAAGAATAAGAATAAGAATAAGAATTCTTATTATTATTATTATTGTTGTTATTATTATCATTATTATGTTGCCACAATAATATTTATTAATGTTCTAAAACTATTTTTATTACAAAAATATTTTTGGAACATTATTAAAATTGTAATTAATAATGAATTGTAAATAATAATAATAATAATAATAGTTATTATTGCTACAATAATATTTAATAATGTTCCGAAACTGTTATAATAAAACAATGTTTTTTGGAATATTATTCAATACCAATTAATATTATTATTATTATTATTATTATTAATAATAATAATAATAATAATAATAATAGTTATTATTATTATTATTATTATTATTATTATTATTTATTATGATTTACAATTCATTATTAATTACAATTTGTATTACAATTATTATTATTATTAAACATATTAAAGATCTTAAAAAATTGTTACATTCCAAATCAACTGAAACACTGTTATCTGAGCTCACGTTGTGTTAACAGAAAATTAAAAATGTGTAGAGCTATGCAAGTATGAAAATATTCATATTCAATCTTGGATTCACAATGCATGTTATAATTGAACTTTAACAGCATTGTGACAGCTTTGAGAGCTCTGAAAACAAGCTTCACACATTCTCTGAATAACTTTTTAACTTTGAAGCTATATTGAAGCTACTAAATTAAATCACAGCCATTGCAGTTTAATAATCATACAAAGCCATATCGTATATGGCCCTCCGAGCACACTCTCAAACACCTACTCTGTGTGTTGCAGCGCAAGTGTCAGATTGAAAGCATGTCACCTACAATACATCAAATGTAGCGAGGGCCGCTTGACATGAAGCCCATTACACGCACGTAGACGCTCACATCAAGCGCCGTACGTGGACGTCTCCCGAAACGCACAAGAGTGTGTGGATTTGTGGTAAAAGAACATGTGGGTCTCCATGGCGATGGCCATCTGCACAGCTTCCAGGGGGCTGCTGGTCTGATGGACTCACGCCCGGATGGAGGAACAGTCCATTCATTCCCAGCTCTAGTAACGTGTGATGTCCTGAGAATGAGACGACTGACACCCACTCCTGTGTTGCCCGTAAACTAATAACTTAAGGTCCCTGTGAAGACATGGAATGACCTTGGGAGGTGTTAAAGTTGTGAAAGTGGTGAAATGCAATGTTACAAACGTCATGTCATCACTGTCAACTGCAGCCAACTAAATGGAACAAAGAGCTTCCTAAAGTGTCACCTATAAGGTTCCATTTTAGTTATGATGCTACTTTAGAACACATTTGCATTTTTATGCAGCTTAGTAGATTTTGAAACAGAGCCGGAGACTCTTGATCTACATTATGATCAGAAACACAAATGGCTAAAATCCAACCAGCTATCATAGTTGAATATATAATCATGTGATCAGCACACAACTAGATGAACTAAGACGTAATGGGTCTTCCTGTTAATCAATTATAATCTGATAAGAATGATAGTAACGTGGAAACACCTCCTTTTTTGACACAAGCAATATATGAAAATATGCTTTAGCAGGAGAAACATACTCATTTGTTGCCTTTGCTAAGGCAAGGAACTAGCCAAAACTTTTATTTTTGCCAGGAATGAATGATACTCCTTTAAATCACACAGCTTGTTGAAGAGAGAGCCATTACTTTTCTATGATTTCCAACCTTAAAAGCCAAAAAATCTAACAGACTGTTATTGGAGAAATGAACAGACCAGAATGAGCATTTAATAGTAAGTATATTTCAGTAAAAATATTTCAGTTATGTGCCAAGTCAGGTTTTTTTTTAACTGGAGATTAATAAAAACTAAAACTCAATATGAACATTTTATATATATATATATATATATATATATATATATTATTTGCATTTATGTTAGATGACTAAAAACTAGAACTGAAATAAAATACAAATTTTCCACACACACACACATTATTTTTTTTAATCAGTAATTTTGTTATATGACTTTGTCATTTATATTATGCCATTTATATACATATATATATAATTTTATTTAGCATTTTGTTATATGACTAAAACTAAAACTGAAATAAAAGAGAAATTTTATAAACACATTATTTTTTTAAATTACACATTTCTAGTAATTTTGTATATGCCTTTGTCATTTTTACTATGTAGTTTTTTACATTTATATATATAGTTTCATTTTTTCAAAAATATATAAATATAAATACATTATATTTTGTTATATAACTAAAAACTAAAACTGAAATAAAATAGAAATTTTATACACACAATTATTTTGTTATAGAGTATAGTTATTTATATACTTTTATATTTTTTACATTTAATTAGTAGTAATTTTGTTATATGACAACGAAAACTAAACAAAATTTTTTTTTATCATATTTTATATAATTTACACACACACACACACACACACACACTCACACACACATACATTTTATATATATATATAGAGAGAGAGAGAGAGAGAGTAACATTCTCATTATTATATATAGTTTAATTTTTTATATTTAATTTGTAGTAATTTTGTTATATGGCAAAACTAAAACTGAACTAAAATTAAAAATTGCATATTATATTTTATATAATACACAAACACACACACACACACACACATACATATATATATATATACATATGAAGAGTTCAGATGCAAAAGCCTCTAAGTCCATCTGATGTTTTTCCATCTGTAGTATTTTCTATATATTCTATATATTTCTATTATAGGTTTCTAGTAAGCAAGTTTGAAGTAAAAGTATTTTTTGGATATATACTATGTGTTGAGAGCATTCACTCAGTATCATTATCTCATTTTTGACCAAAGTGGCTTTTAGAGGCTTTATGTGCTCATTTCCACCACATTTAAAATCATCTGTGTATTCTGTGCTGGAAATATTATACAACACTTCATGTCAGTAAAAACCTCATAAATAACAAAAAATAAATAAATGTGTCATTTTAATAAAAATCAAATCTTAGGACATAAAAGTGCCTGAACAAATTAACCTTTTAGATGATCATATGAATGATTTCACTTTTTAGATGGGCTAAATGAAAAACAGTTAATAAATAATTATTTTATTAAACCAATCTTATTCTTATTCCACTGTTCAATCAACTTCATCATGATAGATTTATCAAAACTGAGATTTCAAAGGATGTTTTGATTTCGCTCTTTGAAGTCAGAGCGAAGATGCCATCTGAAGTTTGCTGCTCACAGAAAAGATGTACAGGACTAAGCTGACATCATATCTTGTAAAGAATCCTTTTGTGATGTAGCGAGATCAGACTGAGCTACAAGCATAAAAAAAGCTAAAAAAAAATTAGGAATAAGCCAAAGGAAGCCGAGATAATGTCTGTTTGGATCATAAATGTACACAACATCACTTCTGTGGGCCCACATAGTTCAACAAGGGTGATGACTCACCAGCATAAAAGAGCTTCAAAGCCACATAAATATAGCCAAGTACACATCAAATATAGCATAGTCAGTGTGGGCATGTGTGTGTCTTCTGAGCGGTCGAACAGAGCGGCCGCTCGTCATGCAGGTAGCATCCAAATGATGTTGCTTTTTGCATTAGCCTTTGTCCACTGAGGCTCTGAGGAATTCAGACAGCCCTTTTGCTAAGGCAGACAGAAAGATAATGCACCATCACTTTCTCCCCCAGAGTCACAGAACATAAGAGAGACGGAGAAACAGAATAAGGGGATGGCACCATGATATATTTATTAGAACTATCCAAAGTGTCTATATTCAAAGATTGTGAGAACCCTGTGACTCAGAGTTTGCAAACTTCTTAAAAGTCTCTCACAAAAATGCAGCAGAAATATGACTTTGCAACTTTAAAAGTGAGGCAATACGCCAGTAAGGTCTGCATCTTGCTGTGCTCGCACATTAAAATGCACCCTGCATTTGAAACGTAACATATAGGTCTGCTTCACAACGCACACAAAAGCAGAATATTTTAGGTGTTTCTTCAACTGTAGGTAATTTTGGAAAATAAACACTCTCAGAGCCTATTTTTACTCTCTTACTAGTTTGACAAATTTGTTTACTAAGAATATCACAAACAGTTCTGCAACAGAGTTATTTCAAACACAACTTTAATCACTTTTTTTGACAAAATTACACAGGGTTGTCAAACGATTAATCGCGATTAATCGCATACAGATTAAAAGTTTGCCTAATATATGTGTGTGTACTATGTGTAATTATTATGTATATATAAATACAAACACATTTATGTATATATTTAAGAAATATGTACAAGAATATGTATTCATTTTATTTATAAATAAAAATAATTTGTACTTAACATATTTCTCTTAAAGGGGTCATCGGATGCTAAGTTCACTTTTACAAGTTGTTTGAAGATTAATGCATGTTGGCAGTGTATGTACAAATCTACCCTATAATGATAAGAATCCATGCAGTGGTTTTTAATTTATCTGTAAAAATAATATCCACTTTTTCAAATTCCCATTCTCAGATGCCTGTCAGTATAGCGTCACAACGACAGAGGCCACACCCACAATAGTTGATTGACATGAGCGTCTTACCTCAGACCTATCTTAAATAAGCAGGAACAGTCCGACCTCTATTGTTTCAATGCCGGAGCAGGAATGTAGGTTAGACAAGAATATCTCCGACTGAGTGATTGAGGTGTTGTGTTGCTGAATGTGATAATAATGAACATAGTGGTCGTCATTTACTCCTGACATCTGAGCCGCTGAAGATGCAGTAGATTACGCTTGTTTGTGAAGGGAATGCATCTCCCGATCTACATATATCCATCTATGTTCACCCAAATCATTTGTGATCCAGCTTCACTTACAGCATAAGCGAGTATAAGCGTTTTTTTTATAAAATTTTGCGATCGCCTTTCCTAATAACAAGTTTAGTGGCTAAACGCGGCTAAAGTAAACAGGCTCGTCATGGCACAGAGAGAAGAGAGGGGCAGGGCGAGCAGAGCTCATTAACATTTAAAGCAACCCCGACCAGAACAGGATGATTTTCGTAGAGCTCATTTTGGCAAGGTAAAAAGGGTGTTGTTTTACACAACCATTGAGAATTTTTAACCAAAGTATATTATAGACTTTTCATTAAGACCCTAAAGAATCATATCAACTTGTGGAAAATGGGCATCCGATGACCCCTTCAAATATATACATTAATTTGTGTGTATTTATATATACATAATAATTACACACAGTACACACACATATGCGATTAATCACAATTAATCATTTGACAGCCCTAATTAATTACAGCTTGATTGAAAAACATGCATATACAGTGGAGATCAAAATTAGAGAACAATCTATCTACTTCATTTTTCTGAAATACTGTTAATCTTCATCGCTCAGAATTTAAAGCGGTCATGATGCCCATTTTCCACAAGCTGATATGATTATTTAGGGTCTTAATGAAAAGTCTGTAGTTAAATTTCTCAATGGCAGAGTAAAAAACACCCTTTTTACCTCGTCAAAATCAGCTCGTTTTATAGCAACCTATTTTGTTGCATGTTTCTTTAAATGCTAATGAGCTCTGCTCACCCCGCCCCTGTCTTCTGTGGGGTGATGAGCTGTTCTGTTTACTTTAGCCACATTTAGCTGCGAAACTTGCTAAGTAGCACATTATTAGGAAAAGCGATTTGCAAAGATTCATTAAAAAAATAACAACCTTATACTCTCTTCTGTAGGTGAAGCTGGATCATGAATGATTCCTGCGAACATAGACGCATTTAGGTAGATCGGGGGGGTGGATTTCCTTCAAAAATAAATGTAATCCACTGTCTTCAGCGGCTCAGATATCAGGAGTAAATGATGACTGCTATGTGCATTATCACATCCAACAACAGGTTTCTTGTCTACTCCTGCTCCAGCAGCAAAACAAAGGCGGACTGTTCATGGCTCATTTGGGGCGGTTCTAAGGTAAGATGGTCATGTCAGTCAACTATTGTGGGAGGGGCCTCTACAGAACTACGTAATTCTGCCAAGAATCTGAGAATGGCCTGATTTGAGAAAGGGTGTTTTTAACAGGGATTTTTAAAAAACCACTGGGTCGATTTTTATCATTATAGGGTAGTTGTGGGTACACACACTGCCAACACACATTTATGTTCAAACAACATGTAAAAGTTTTGCATCCAATGACCCCTTTAAAGGAATATCAACTGTAGGTACACCACTGACAAAATATCCCATGCGTTTCCACAAAAGCCTTTATTTTGTGGAAAACACAGTTATCAAAACTTTGGAAGGTTACAGCTGTCAGAAATTAGTTGGTAGCGTATATGCAGTTTATATGCCCTTGGTTTGAATGACTTCAGCACATCTGCGACCACAGGACATCACTAGTTTCTCACACTGCGCTGGTGTGATCTTGGTTCTTCTACGCTGTTCCATAGTTCAGTAACTGTAGTGGGTTTTCTAGCCATACCTTTGTTGCTAAGGATTTTCAAGAGATTTTCAGTCTGGTTTATATCAGGACTCTGGCCCGGCCATTTCATTATTATAGTTTTCTTAGCTTCAAGGAACTGCTTTTTTGCAGTTTGACAGGAGTATTGTCTTGCATGAAAATTGCAGGCTGATTTGGAGATGCTTGCAGGGAAGGAACTTCATGATGCTGAAAGAGGTTCTGATAAACATTTGCATTCACTCTGCCATGTATCTGTATAAGAGGCCCAACTCTTGCTGCAGAAAACATGACACTTCCTCCTCCACCTTTCACTGACTTCTTTACACACTCTGGGTTCAGTCTGTCCTCAGTTTGACGCTGAATAAAATGGTTCCTATCAGACCCAAATAAATTAAACTTGCTTTCATCACTAAAGTGAACTTTGGACCAGGTCTTCTCTCTTCACACAACATGCTCCTCTTTTGATTCTTCCTGCTGATGACAGGCTTGGTCACTGCAGTGTGCACTTTCAGTCCGACTTCTCTTAAACATCCTGAGACGAATCCTTACCCTGTTCAGCGCTGAACTGGCAAGCAATTCCAGCTGCGGTGCTGAACCGTTTTCCCACTGAGAGTCTCTGCATTATTCTGTCTTTTGTGCATTTGTCTTACGTGGACAACCAGCCTTTTTGGGGGACTTGAATGCCGGGACAGATCTTTACCCTGTTGAGCATTGAACAGGCAAACAATTCCGGCTACAGTGTTGAACTAATTCCCCATTGAGAATCCCTGCATTATCCTGTTTTAGTTAGGTGACCAGTCTTTTGGGTTGACTTCAGTGAATTAGTGTTATTGTAAAACTTCAAAATTCGAGAAATCACAGATTTGAAATGAACAACTTATCTTGCAATGGCTGAAAGTGTCACAGAGCAGCCCGTCATCTTGCAATCTCAGTGAAAATTTGAGAAATGCTGCCAGTTAAATAGGGTTCGTCATAAAATTAATGAAATTACCACTAGGTGCCAGATTAACACCAATAACTTGGAGGTGTCTGGAAATGTTCTCTAATTTTGATCAGAGTTCTTTTTCAAATATCTCATTTAAGTTTTTATAGTGCTTCAGAATACAATTAATTTATGAAACATGCTAAAAAAAACCCTGCCCTTTCACCCCTGTTAGGATAACTTCAAATAAGACCAAGCAGTGACCTTAAAATTTAGGAAATTAAAGGTTGTTCTCTAATTTTGACCTCCACTGTATTTGACATTTTGTGATATTTACCTTGATTTTTTTCCCCCTTTCTTTTATTTACATATTACAAGTTTTCATCTCAAATAAGTTCTGTCAGGGAAGAACATGCTGGAGATCTGGCTTGTTAGTAAACAAATGTGGACACCTGAAAAAAAAAAACACGTTACTGGGACAAAACTGTCATTGAATTGAAGAACTGAAGAAACATCCATTTATCTCAGCACTCATTTCACAGCACTGGGAAGCACAGAGGCGAGTATATTCTCCTCACTGACCTATTTCAGCAAAACAACAACAACACTGAAAATACACTATAAATCTATTTATCAACAATATTTTGCAATGCAGACTTTTTATGAAGCCACACAAAGCAATAGACACTGTTAGACCTCTATCAAGTTCCACAAACAGTAAATCTCACTGATCATTAAGTAGTTTATAGCTACACTTCATGGTTTTATGTAGATTTATGAAGGATTTTCATAATTTCCTCCATAATATTAAAAGAAATTCTGCTTCACGTGGGTGCATTGCGAAACAGGCCTTAGGACTATCTAATCTATGAGCCCACGGGAGGAAACCCCTCAAAAACATCATGTGTTTTATCTTGTGAACTGCACTGTAAATAAAACTACCGGCTTTATTTCAATGATTAGAGACATTGTGCCTCATTTCTGATGTGCCGCTTGCCGGCAAAAGGGAAAACTGGGGCAACATGAATTTTAAATGCTTCCTGTGAAGTACAAAAGCCGTGCGCTCAAAACACGGAGAGTGAAATCTTCCCCTCAAGCCATCTGCAGCAAAAAATAAGACACGTTTTTGGTAATAAACGGATTCCAGTGCCTGCAACTGATAGGAGACTATTTGGCCCTTCCAGAACAGCCCTATCTGTCAACCCGGCTGAGGAGAAACAGAGGGCTGATGCAACGCAATGATCCTTGATTGTTCCAAAAATGTCAGCTTTTCATCATCACTAAATCCTCCGTCTTGCGGAGGGCATGGACGAGGCACGCACGAGAGATAGGCGCGCACATGCCCAGGGTCCTCCCAGAGGTCTGCGGCTTTACGCGAGCTGCTCGCGCTCCGCTGCTCGGTGCCTGCTGTTCTGTGAGATCAGAGATGGAGTCGGTGGGGAGGAAAGCGGAAGACATGGAGCATTAACTTCGCTTTAAGCTTCAGTCCCACACCATAAACATCTTCACAATATTGGACTTTAGTTTAATGACAACCTGAGATTTATAAAGGACATTCCACCACTTGATATAAAAAATATATATACGCTCCATACACCATCATGGCAAAGCAAAAAACAGGTTTTGCAAATTTTTTAAAAATAAAAAACTAAAATGATTCCATTGCATAAGTATTCACACACTTGTCTGAAATTTAGCTCAAGAGCATTCATATCACTTAATATAGGTAATACAGGTATAGGTATGATGTGGAAAGGTACACACATCTTAATAAAAGGCCTAACAGCTGAAAATGGATATCAGAGCAAAAACCAAGCCCTGAGGTCAAAAGAACTGCCTGTAGAGCTCAGAGACAGGATTGCGTCAACTGCTGCATTGAAGGTTCACAGAAGCATGTAGTCTCCGTAACCCTTAATGGAAGAGTTTGGAACAACCAGGATTCTTTTTAGAGCTGGCCTCCTGGCCAAACTGAGCAATTGATGCAGAAGGGCTTTGGTTAAAGTGGTGAATAAGAACCTTATGTTCACTCTAGTTGAGCTCCATGATCATATGTGGAGACAGGAGAGACCTACAGAAGAACAACTGCACCACTTCACCAATCTGGGCTTTATGGCAGTGTGGCAAGACTCAATCCTCTCCTCAGTGAAAACACACTTGAAATTTCCAAAAAAGCATCTAAAGAACTCTCAGACTGTGAGAAACAAGAATCTCTGGTCTGATGAACCTCAATTCCAAGCATTGTGTTTAAAGGAAATCATGCACTGCTAATCACACGCACAGTACCATCACATTAAAGTGTGGTGGTAGCAGCCTCATGCTTTGGGGCTGTTTTTCAGTGGCAGGGACTGAAGGACTCATCAGGAGGAAAGGAAAGCTCAGTGCACCAAAATATTGAGATAGCCTTAATGACCCAGTCCAAAGCATTCAGAACCTCAGACTGTGCAGAAGGTTCACCTTCCAACATGACAATGACACTAAGCACACTGCAAGAGTGGTTTATAGACAACTCTGTGAATGTCCTTGAGTGGCCCAGCCACAGCCTTGGCTTGAATGCAATCAAATATTTCTGGAGAAACCTGAAAATGTGTGTCTGCCCCAATCCAATCTGACAGAGCTTGAGAGGTGAAGAGGTGGAGAGAAGAATGGCAGCTAATTGTCAAATGCTGATGTGCAAAACTTGTCGCATCATACTTAAAAAGAATTGAGGTTTTTTTAAAAAAAAAAAAATTTACAAAGTTGGGACAATGCTTTTTTTTCTTCGTCAATATGGTGTATGGAGTGTAGATTGATGTAGAAAAAGAAGTAATTTAAAGCAGTTTAATATAAGGCTGCAACACAACAAAATGTGAAGAAAATCAAGGGGTGTAAATACTTTTGCAAGGCACTGTGTAGCATGGCACTGCAATGTGACACGGGCAATGTTCACACAGCAGCAGAATACGGCTGCCAGTCCTGTATTTGAATGCTTTTGTTTTGTACAGCTAAAACTAGCTAGATACGGATGAGGCCGGAAGCCAGACCCATAAAATTTACTCTTACGGGGAAAAGGATAGGAAATTAATTTCATGTTATTTCAGAACTAATTTTATTGATTTCAGAACTCATTTAGAACTTTAAAGGGATAAATATTTAAAAAATAACATGCAATATCACATCAAATTGAGATAATTAAAAAAACAATAAAAACTCAAATTTGTTTCACTTATTTTATTTTATTTTTAGGTTCTTCTGTAATTTCATGGTGCTAATTATTATTGTACTACTTATTTTAATGGAGCATCAATATTTTTAATAATAATATATTGTTAGGTCAGATACATTTTAGAACTTCTATCATTAATTCTAAAACATTAGTACAGACATGTTGATTTGCACTAATTTGGCATTTTTTAAAGATAATTTGCTTCTGTAAAAACATTCTAGAAACATTTTAGAAACATTCTAGAAGTTTCTGCATCATTCTGTAATATTCTAGCGTTTTCTGGAACATTCCAGAACACTTGTGGGACTAGTCATAATAGACAAAAATCATCCAAATATAGGCATTATTTCAGAGATGCTCACTGAATTTGAATTTCCACAATTATCAAATTTACCTATTGACGTCATGGCTGAAAAAAAAACTAGCGCATTCACTGGAGAGTGAAATCGCTGAATATGGAGAACAATTTGAGTTGTCAACAATTATTACTAATGATCCTAGTCATTTCCATTCAAGGATTTGTGCTTCAAACACCTTTCCAATTTGTCCATTTCTAAAAGACCTTTCCCCTCCCCCATCTATTATCTTTTTTTATTTTAAATGCACCACAGTTACATCATGAATCATTATTACAGCCATTTACTTCCATTATGAGTCACACAGACTTCAGAAATGCATTGCACTGAACACTTTGTGTGCAATGTTAAAAACAGACCAGATGCTGCTAAAATGTCCTTTAAAAAAAAGCCCAACCAGTCAGGATAGCACTGCATTGCTACTCAAGGATGCAACAGATGAGGTTTGAATCTGGCTAAATCGTGATAAGCTTCATGTATGTGTTGCCATCAAAAAAAAAAAAAAAATTCGGATTAGCTGTGTCATTTCCCGTTTTTTAAAGGCAAATATGTATTTGCTGAAGCAACAGTCCTGTGTGTATCATTCCAGAACTCTACACACAATGCCAGAGGACTGTGACTAATGCCTTGGACACAGTTACACTGTGCCTGACGTTAACAGGACTCACTAGATATGCATGAAAACCACAACTCTCACATTAACCATCAAATTTTACCATGAAATCAGCAGATTTAATTTAGACGAACAGCTGTTTCACTTCCAAACCCCTGGATAGCCATTATTACCTTGACTGCTTCTGTAGGCTTGTCTATCGACTGCCCGTGAGGTCACATTTGCATGGTCTGCTATCTGCACTCGTTCATGACTGGAATTGTTTGGAATATAACTTAGGAGAAGAGTTGAAAAGGTGAGCTCGTTACTTTCCGTCATCCCAAAGGTTTGGTTTTAAATTAACCTATTAATAATGGTAATGGAAGACAGCACATGACTAGTTGAGCTAAATGTTAACACTTTACCCTCATAGCTAATAGTTAATGGAATGATCAGAACAATCCTAATTATCTTTGTCAGTGACTAATCAATGATTAATGATTAGCCTGTGTTATTTTCTCTTTAAGGATAAAAGAATTTCCCACACATCCTATGTATACAGTTGAGGTCAAAAGTTTACATACCCCTTGCGGAATCTGCAAAATGTTAATTGTTTTAGCAAAATAAGAGGGATCGTACATAATGCATGTTACTTTTTATTTAGTACTGACCTAAATAAGATATTTCACATGAAAGAGGTTTACAATTAATAGCTGAATTTATAAAAATGACCCTGTTCAAAAGTTTACATACACTTGATTCTTAATTGTTACCTGAATGATCCACAGCTGTGTTTTGTTGTTGTTTAGTAATATTTGTTTACGAGTATCTTGTTTGTCCTGAACAGTTAAACTGCTCGCTTTTCTTCAGAAAAATCCTTTAGGTCCCACAAATTTTTGGATTTTTTAGCATTTTTGTGTATTTGAGTCCTTTCCAACAATGACTGTATGATTTTGAGATGATCTTTTCTCAAAATCTCAACTGAGGGACTCATATGCAACTATCACAGAAGGTTCAAATGCTCACTGATGCTTCAGAATCAAAAACGATGCATTAAGAGCCGAGGGGTGAAAACTTTTGGATAGAATAAAGATGTGTACATTTTTCTTATTTTGTCTAAATATCTTTTTTTTTTTCATTTAGTACTGCCCATCAGAAGCTACAGAAGATACTTACATGTTTCCCAGAAGACAAAAAAAGTTAAATTAACCTGATCTTCAAATTCCAAAAGTTTACACCCTCACGGCTCTTAATGCATTGTGTTTCCTTCTTGAGCATCAGTGAGTGTTTGAACCTTCTGTGATAGTTGAGTCCCTCAGTTGTCCTCAGTGTGAAAAGATGGATATCAAAATCATAAAGTTATTGTTGGAAAGGGTTCAAATACACAAAAATGCTGAAAAACCACAGAATTTGTGGGACCTGAAGGATTTTTCTGAAGAACAGCGGGCAGTTTAACTGTTCAGGATGAACAAGGGACTCATGAACAACAATCACTAAAAAAAAACAAAGTAAAAACACATTATTAAGAATCAAGTGTATGTAAACTTTTCAAAGGGGTCATTTTTTATAAATTCAGCTATCATTTTCTCTTGTGGAGTATATGTAAATGTCTTTTATGTGAAATGTTTTATTCAGGCATTTTGTATGATCCCTCTTATTTTGGTAAAATAATAAACATTTTGCTAATTTTGAAAGGTGTATGTAAACTTTTGACCTCAACTGTATGTATGCACCATATGTGTATATGTCAGGGAAATTAATCTAAATGGCTTACTTTTAGCCTCTGAATATATAAATGGCACTAGACATTAAAAAAATGACACACTTTAGCTTTAATATTGTCTAACATTATGCTAATGTAATTAATGGCTAAAAACCGAAAACAAAAATTAAATCATTAACTACGACATTAAATTGAAAACTGAAAAGTAAATAAACTTGCATTCATACGCTATTAGCACAGTCAGATAAATAGCTCTTTAAATCTTATGAATGCCTGGTGAATGTTTTGACGGAGGTTTTCATGCCTACCCCAGGTATTCGGTCTTTATCGGCAGCCAGGGGAGCTGCTAATCCATGCAAGCACGCAGCGCAGTGGGGCGACAGGAACAAACCTAGAACCTCATTACCAGCGTTCTGGCAGTAAGCATGTCTGACCTCTAAAAAATTAGCTGCTCCGGCCAATTCCACACAGCCTGCTTATGAATTCGAGTTTTAAAACCTATATTTCATCTGGGACAGCGAGAAGAGTCGCAAGAGAAGAGAAGAGAGCGAATGCAGGTCAACACTTTATCAGTGTAAGTGTAATGTCAGTGTAATCTGAAAAGGAATTGTTAAGCTGTTGCTATAGGGCACTGCCTGGTTGCTTTTAAAAAAAGCCCAAGTTTCAATGTTATTCTAGTCCCTAAATATGGCCTATGATGCTCCTTTAGTAGGATTTCCCAGTTTTACTGCTCTGAAAAATAAAATGGTACAGAAACAATTTTCGCTCAGAAACTGCAAGTAAATTTAACACATAATTACAAAGAATCAGCAAATAATGCATTAAACTAAACATGAAATCTTGAAGTATTAAAATAGTATTTTCTTTATACTCCAATAATTTTAAAAATTAATTTTTAGAGTGCAAGTCTGATTAGAAAGTATTAAGATGTGGTCACATTTACTGTTGTCTGGCAAATATTCGTAGGCAAAATCCAGTCATTTCAATAGGAATCCACATGAATGAAATTAAAGAAAAATTTCCATATGCAGATTTTACTCGAATTCGCTGCACTAACCAACAAAAATCTGCTTGGTATAAAAGTACAACTATGGTCATCTCATATACAAACAGAAACATAAGTCTTCACAGCAACCCGTCAAAATAAAAGTTTGGCTTAACTTGAAGAAACTGTGACAGAAATATGTTACTGAAAATAATAATAGTACCACTACTAATAATAATACAATTATTATTAAAACATTATTTTAATGTAATATTTACCAGAAATATTATTTAACAGAATTTATTTACCAGAAAAATGTAAATACACAGCTCACTATTTCTAAAAAAAGAAAGAAAGAAAAAAAAGAAATTAAAATAATAATAAATTAATTCTTTATAGAATTAATTAATTAGACATGCTTTTAATTATTAATATTTAATAAAACCATTAAAATGGAATCTAGAAAATTAACAGAAAACAGAGAATTTGGGGGAAAAAATGAATACGTATTTCATACGGCCTTAAAAATAAATTTTTTGTTACACTTTTATTAAATTGCTGTTAAATTGTGTAAGTTTCATGAAAATAATTAGACATTATTCTGTGTCATTGACATGTTTTTGACATGTTTTTGTTTAATATTTCTTAATTTAACCATTAAATTAGAGTGTAGAAAACTTTAAACAAGAAAAAATGAAATCCAGAAAAATTAAAATGGAAAAAATGGAACTAGGATAAAAATAGAGTTTGGGAAAAAATAAAATTGATTTCATAGGGCCCTAATAATGTAACCGCACATTGAACTGCAAATTTTATTACATTTAATAACCATCCATAGCAAAAGTGGTTTAGAAATTATTTTTAGAAATTGCCAGTAAATTTCACAGATTACAATTAATACAAAGAAACAAACTGAATTAAAACGAGATAAGACTGAAATAGTATTTTCCTGTAAAAATGTACTCCAGTAATCTTTGTTTTTTTTTAACAGGGTTTTCAAACTTTGACCCAGTGCTGAGAGCAAGTGCTCATATATGGCTATTTCTTTAAAATCAACGAATGAAAAATGTTTCCACAATAGCAAGGTCAAGATGGATGTCATCTCTTCCAGCCCTTTGATTAATACGGTAGACACGCAGCAAACAACCAGAACAGTAGATCCAAACGCTATTTATCAATGTCCATTCAAAGACTGGAAGCATCCTACAGTATATGACAAATGATAAAAATTCTATAGTTCATCTACTTTATTTTATGCCATTTATTTGTATTCCGCTAACATCCGACTCTTGACTAAAGTAAATCCTGATGGATATAAAGCAGCAGTGATTGTTAAAGACAGCACAATTACACCGCAAAAAGCTTTCTGTTCACATTAACCTAATTTAACAATTTTCAAGCAATAAAAGCTACCTACAGGGTAAAACATTTCCACTTTATCTGTATAACAGCTTTCATTTCAGACTTCGCGGCAGAGGGAGATTAACAACAGACTAGTTCTTAATTAGCCCAGATAAGGCACATTGTCAAGACTCAGTCTTGTAGCACACGATTGAGAACACGGAAGATCTGTCTCTACCGCTGGAGGTTCCAGTGTGCGCTTTTGCGGAAATGATGGATATTTGTTGTCGATTAGGCCTCAGAAAAGCTTTTTGTAAGAATCAGAGTGTTGAAGTGTATTAGAAGCAGCAACATTAACCTCAGAGATCATTATTACTCACTACAAAGAAAAAATGTGGCTTATCAACAAAGTTCCACAATCATTTAAAAGCATAGTTCACCTAAAAATGAAAATCCTGTCATCATTTACTCACCCTCACACATTTGCAGACCTGAATGACTTTCATTTTTCTGAGACATAAAAAACATATTCTGAGAAATGTCTATGCTGTTTTTGAAAAGGGATAGTTCACCCAAAAATAAAAAGTACCACAATTTACTCATTCTCAAGCCATCCTAGGTGTATATGACTTTCTTCTTTCAAACGAATACAGTTGGAGTTAAATTTAAAAATAGCCTTTTCCAAGCTTTATAATGGCAGTGAATGGGTGTTGATACTCTGAAGTCCAATAAAGTGCATCCATCCATCATAAAAAGTACTCTGCATGGTTCCTGGGGATTAAAGCGGTCATCGGATGCCTATTTTCCACAAGTTGATATTATTCCTTAGGGTCTTAATGAAAAGTCTAATATATAAATAAAAAATTCTCAATGGTAGTGTAAAACAACACCATTTTTACCTTGTCAAAATCAGCTATGCAAAAATTAACCCATTTTGATGGATTGTTCCTTTAAATGCAAATGAGCTCTGCTTGCCCCGCCCCTCTCTTCTCTCTGTGGAGTGACGAGCTGTGCTCGGAGAGATTGTTTACTTTAGTCCCATTTAGCGTGTTTAGTCGTATTTAACAATGAAAGTTGCTATCTAACAGGATATTAAAGGAGAACTCCACTTCCAGAAAAATTCACAAATAATGTACTCACCCCCTTGTCATCCAAGATGTTCATGTCTTTCTGTCTTCAGTCGTAAAGAAATTATGGTTTTGAGGAAAACATTTCAGGATTTTTCTTCATATAATGGACCGGATTGGTGCCCCGATTTTGAACTTCCGAAATGTAGTTTAAATGCAGTTCAAAATCGGGGCACCAATCAAGTCCATTATATGAAGAAAAAACTTAAATGTTTTCCTCAAAAAGCATAATTTCTTTACAACTAAAGACAGAAAGACATAAACATCTTGGATGACAAGGGGGTGAGTAAATTATTTGTAAATTGTTGTTATGGAAGTGGAGTTCTCTTTTAAGGTGATTGCAGAAATTCATAAAAACCCCTTATACTCACTTCTGCTGTAAGTGAAGCTGGATCACAAATGATTTGCATGAACATAGACAGATATATGTAGATCGGGAGGCGCATTCACTTCACAAACAAACATAATCCACTGCATCTTCAGCTGCTCAGATGTCGGGAGTAAATGACGACCACTCTGTTCATTATTAGATCCAGCAACACAACACCTCAATCGCTCAATCTGAGATATTCTTGTCTAACTTACATCCCTGCTCCGGCATCGAAACAATGGAGGTCGGACTGTTACAGCTGATGTAAGGTGGGTCTGAGGTAAGCCACACCGACAGGAATCTGAGAATGGCTTGATATGAAAAAGGGGATATTATTTTTACTGTAATAGCATAGATGTGTACATACACTGCCCACATTAATGTTCAAACAACATGTAAAAGTGAACTTTGCATCCGATTACCCCTTTAATAAAGGCCTTCTGAAGCTAACTGATGTGTTTGTGTAAGAAAAATATCCATATTTTAAACTTTAGAAACCATAATCTCTAGCTTCCGCTAACTATTTTATGATGGCTTGAGGGAGAGTAAATCATGGAGGGATTTTCATTTTTTGATGAACTATCCCTTTAAGTGAAGCAACATGAAAGTAGTCAGTTATATACACATGTGGTATATTTCAAATCTTTTGAAGCCATAAAACTTTGTGCGAGGAAAAGACTAAAACTGGACGCCATGGGTTCTCGTCACCATGTCAAACCTGTGTAATATGAGCCATTTTCTATTTGAGAGTGCATACTGAGTTGAATGATTCACTTTCAAATGAATGATTTAAAAGTGAAAAATGACTTCGATTTCAGCCCTGTGGTCACTATATATTGCTGAATGGAAGAATGCTGTGTGACGACTTCTTTTGTGTTCCACAGATAAAAATAACAGCATGTGGGTTTGGAATGACATGAGGGTGAGTAAATACTAACAATTTGTATTCTTGGTAAACTATCCCTTTAACTCAAACAGACACATTCCTGTTCACTTTCACTATGAAAACTTCAGAGCGATTCTACTGGCCAAACCCCAAATTCATTTGAAGATTTCATGAGCTTTGCAGTGTTTCTGAGCATGTTCTCCAAATAACCTTTCGAGGCAAGACCATGTACTTCAGAACCACAGAGTAGCCACTAACCACAGTTCAGTTGTTCATCTATTACTTTCGCCCAGCAAATCTTCAGCCTGGAGCGGGTAGACAAGTATAAAAGCAGGACAATGTCATCTAGATGCTTCAGAAACAAAAACCATCCTTGTCTCCATCCGTGACCCTTTGCTGATAAAATGTTGCACTTAAATTTAGTAGCAGTGCACAAATTCCTGAGGCGTTATAGGACAGGTGGAAAACTGTTTAGAATGCTGTTGCTGAATACACAGGAAGCACAGATTTAAAATACAGCAGAAATATAATCTACACATCAAAGAAATTGAATATAGCATCCATCTCTAAGAGAAAAGCAAGACCTTCTGGAAGTAGACAATGCTCTGTACACATATTTGTCTTTCTGCTCCATTTATCGTACAACTCTTTCCCAAGGGGTATTTTTCTTACAAAAAACAAAGGTTACACTGGACACAATGCATTTGCGAACCCAATGTTCCTATTTTTCATCAGCCATTTGCTGTTTGTGCATTGGATAGTCAGTACAGTGCTATCTACGCATAAGCATAGAGCAATTATCAATGTAAACAAGAATGGAACAGAACAGATGTCTTTGTGTTTTGTCCATACAATAAAAGTCAATGGGTCAAATATAGATGGAAGTAGCTTTTGGAATGACATGAATGTGAATTTTCATTTTTGTAGAAAACTATCCTTCTAACAGCTACTCAGAACACTAGCAGCAGCATAGCAACTAGGGCTGCTATTGTTAAATAAAACTACTAAAAATAATTTTTTGTCAATGGAAATAAGTTGAAATGAAATAAAACTTGAAAGATTAGTTCACTAACAGAATAAAAATTGCCTGATAAGTTACTCACCCCCATGTCATCCAAATGGTTAATGTCTTTCTGTCTTCAGTCAAAACGAAATTAAGGTTTTTGAGGAAAACATTCCAGGATTTTTCTCCATATAATGGACTTCAGTGGTGGCCAACTACTTAAAGGTCCAAACTGTGGTTTTAATGCAGCTTCACAGGGTTCTACAGAATCCCAGCCGAGGAATAAGGATCTTATCTTGTGAAACGATGGGTCATTTTCTTAAAAAATAAAAATTGATATACTTTTTAACCACAAATGTTCATCTTGCACTAGCTTTGTGATGAACGTCTATGACTTCACGCATTATGTAATCACGTTGGAAAAACACGTGGTTAGTTCTTAGTCTGTGTACTTTCGGTTCAAAAATAGGCAAAAATCTAATTTTCTCCTCCAACTTCAAAAGTGTCCGACATCCTTGTTTTACCTTTTTTTGGAAAAGGCGTTTGACTTTCTTTGCACGTTTGCTTTGTAAACACTGGGTCGGTACTTTCGCCTACTTCACACGTGAGTTTTCCAACGTGACTATATAATGCAAGAAGTGGAGTTAGTGCAAGAAGAGCATTTGTGGTTAAAAAGTATATACATTTTTATTTTTTTGGAAATGACCAATCGTTTCGCTAAAATAGACTCTTATTTCTCAGCTGAGACTTAGTAGAGCCCTTTGAAGCTGCATTAAAACTGCACTTTGGACCTTCAACCAATTGGTTCAGCATTTCAAAATTTCAAATTTGAAATGCTGAACCGAAATAATTTAAAATTAAAATTCTACAATTACAAAAACTGAAACTAAAATAAGGTTAAATAAAAACAATTAAAAATACTAAAAAACGACAAAAGCACAACAAAATTACAAAAGATTAAAAAATGTAAGTTAAGTGAAAACTAAAAATGTATAACTAAAATAAAGCAATAAGCCCCAAGAAGCTGTGGTTTACAGTGAATTTATAACAGCTAAGGGGGTTTTAGGCACTCCACAAAAAGTGCGTAACAACGCCCCTAGCTATTATAAATTCGCTGTAAACCATGGCTTCATGGGGCTTATTGCTTTTATAAAATGGTTATTCCATATACGTAGTAAGGTTTTACAAAATAAAACAGAGCAAATAAAGTGTAATGATATTAATAAAAACATTATTCTTCCACCAAACAATGTAGTTCCTCAGAAACGGCTGTGGTTGCAACAAAGTGGTTGCCAAGCAACACACAAACATAAACAAAGGTGTATGTTTATAGAGTAATTTACAACAGCTTTGAACATGGCTCAACCAATCAGAATGAAGGACCGGAACTATCCGTTTTATAATACGCCTGCTGAAAAAAACAGCTAAAACCAGCCTAGGATGGTTGGCTGGTTTTAGCTGGTCATCCAGGCTGGTCTTATCTGGTCATAGCTGGTCAGCAGGCTGTTTTTAGAGGGGTTTTGGCTACTTCCTTGGCTGGCCAAGCTAGTCTTAGCTTGTCAGGCTGGGAGACCAGCCGGAATAACCAGCTAAAACTACCCTGACCAGCCTAGCCAGGCTGGGAGAGCAGCTAAAACCAGCCACTTCCAGCTTAAAACAGCTAAGACCAGCCAACCAGCCTAGGCTGGTTTTAGCTGTTTTTTTTTCAGCAGGGATTAATCTTTAAATAGTATATAAATAATAATAAAACAACAACGACAGCACAATGCTAACACCACCACACAGCAACACCCTATAAAAGATCATGACAGTATGTTTTGCATGGGCATCTCTCATATTATTATATTTTTTTAAAGTAAAAATAAGTTTAAAATCATGTTGCGCATAAACGTAGAGTTTGAATGTTTCATTCTTTAAATATGTGGATTTAATTTATAATTTAGTGCTCAACCATACTTTGAAAACTACACTCAAAGAGAAGATCAGATGAAAAACAAATTCCAGACATTTTAACTGGTTTTTATTTGATTAAAAGTCCTTCATAAAATATAGAATCCTTCTAGCTTGGTTCGCAGAATTAAACAAAAAGCATTTTTAGATCCAGCTTTGAAAAGAGTCTCTTTTGCAGTTTGTTCAAATCCTTGACAGAGCTTCTTAATTGTTAATGTTCTCTGTTTCCTACTAGTCACTGTTTCACCACCCACAGGTCAGAGTTTTAACTCAAACAGCCCAAGTGTAACAAATAGCAGCATCCTTGGAGAGAGAAAAAAAGGGGGGTTGGAATTTATATTAGATTTGAATTTCACACCAGGTGCCTAGTTCTGTTAGATCGAGTCTGGCTTGCCAGCTCTTCCTAGGTGTCTTACCTGGCAGACTGATGGCCCTATTTCCTTTTCCTGCTCGAACACATCATCCTGTCCAACACAGGGATGTCCGTGACACATCACACTTCCGGAGTGACATAGTTGCTTTGTCAGAGTCAGGTACACAAGATTTAAAGTGTGCTGAAAGCACAATGTGACAAACAAGGTGTAACTTCCAACGGTTTGATTCTTTGGGATTGGATTTAACGATACGATAAAGTCGAGTGAGTGTGCTGTCTCGGTCAAAACGACCGAAGTAAATCTAGCGGGATCAATTCCATTACACATCTGAGTCATGGCACACTAGAGACTCCAGCGATCAATTCTTAATCGAGACATCAAATCAACCACACCACTGTTCTTCTCATATACCGCATTTCTGACAAGAAACTAGTGTTAACACAATGACAGGATGACTGTAACCATAAATCACGCTACAAAATTTGACTTATGTGTTCTTTCAAAAACGTCTCTCAATCAGCTTGCTTTGACAGTCACACTGTGACTTGTGAATTTGCTCGCTCTCTCAGATCAAGTAAGGTGAGATTTGACTCGTGTGCTGTTCTTGTCACTTCACGCTTACTCAAGAGACGTCCGGGTTGTACTGAGAGTATCGAAAGTCCCTCAGAGTCACGGGACGGTGTCTTTGCCCCGACATGCCTAGGGCTGCAACATGTCTCGTCTGCCCGGTCGGATCTCATCATTCCCCGCTGTGATGGAACGGCCCGTAATTAATCTCTAGAGCGGGAACAATGAGACTGCAAATATCAAGGTTCAGATATGTAGGGGTTAAGGCAGTTCGGCGCACCAGTGAGCTGGGCTTGAATCGCTAAGGTGACATTTCTAACACGGTGAGTTAATAAAAAAAAAAGAGAGAGTAGTTGAACGTATCATGAACTTGGATGAAACAGAGGACCAAACATTTAGTCAGCTCTTCATTATGCTGATCTAACAGTCAAAAGTACTTTGGCATCAAATTGACACTACCGTTAAAGAGACATAATGATAGCAAGGCCTACAGTGTGTTGGAGAAAAAGTTAAATGTTTCTTAACCTTTGGTCGCAAAATGGAGCATCATTTTGTCATCCAGTGTAAATGCGGCCAGGTCTATGTATTCCATCCAAATTGCATCAAAATTCCATCCAAACTGTGTTTATATCTCACAATTCTGAATCAACATCTCACAATTCAGACATTTTATAATTCTGACATTATTTTTTGCCATTCCAAGTCTGAGTTCAAACCTCGCAATTCTGACTTTTTTTGCCATTTTTGCAATTTAGAACACAAAATTCCAACTCTATTTCTAGCAGTTCCATGTTTATATCTTACCATTTTGATTTAACATCTGGAAAATTCTGACTTTTTTCACAGAATTTTGAGTTTATAACACACTATTCTGACTTTATTTCCTGCAGTTTTGAATTTAAATAATTTTTTTTCTCAAATCTGCAAGTTTACAACAGACGATTTTAACTTTATTTCTAGCAATTTTGAGTTAAAATCTGGCAGTTTTGAGGTTTCATCTTGCAATTTATTAAATTTTCAAATTTATATTTCACAATTTTGAGTTAACATCTCACAAATCTCACATTTTTCCTCATAACCTTGAGTTTATAACACAAAATTCTGACATTATTTCTAGAAATTCCATATTTATATCTTGCCATTTTGAGATCACATCTCGAAATTCTACCTTTTTTCTCAGAATTGTGAGTTTATAACACAATTCTGACTTTGTTTCTTGCAGCTCTGAATTTAAATAAAAATTTCGCAATTCAGAATTTTTTCTCAAATCTGCAAGTTTATAACACACAATTCTGACTTTATTTCTAGCAATTCTGTTAAAATACAGCAACTTGGGGTTTCCTTCTTGCAATTCTGACAGTTTTCTCAGAATTCCAAGTTTCTGTCTCACAATTTTGAGGTAACAACTCACAAATCATTTTTCAAACCATAAGTTTATAAAGCAAAATTCTGACTTTATTTCTAGCAATATCTTGCAATTTTAAGTTAACACCTCCCAATTTTGACTTTGTCTCTCAGAATTCTGAGTTTATAACACTATCCTGACTTTAATTATTTTTCTTGCAGTTTTAAATTTGAATAAACGCAATTTTGACTTTATTTCTAGCCATTCCATGTTTATATCTTACAATTTTGACTTGACATCTCGAAACTCTGACTTTTTCCTTAGAATGGAAAGTTTATAACAGTTCTTACTTTATTTCTAGCAATTCTGCAAAAAAATCTTGTGATTTTGAGGTTTCATTTTGCAACATTTTTCTCAGAATTCCAAGTTTATATCTCACAATTCTGAGTTAGCATCTCACAAATCTGACATTTTTCTCAGAATCAAGTGTTTAGAACAAAATTCTGACTTTATTTCTAGCTACTGCATTTATATCTTGCGATTTTGAGCTGATGTCTCAAAATTCTGACTTTTTTCTCAGTATTCTCAGAGTTCTGACTTTACTTCTAGCAATTCTTTTTTTAGCAATTCTTCTATTTTGAGTTTTCATTCTGCAATTCTGACTTTTTTTCTCAGAATTCCAAGGTTACATTCTGGAATTTTGAGTTAACATCTCACAATTCCTAATTTTTTTCTCAAGCTCCCATGTTTATAACACAAATGTCTGACTTTATTTCTAGCAATTCCATGTATATGTCTTGCCATTTTGAGTTAACATCTCGCATTTTTATCTCTCAGAATTGTGAGTTTATAACACTATTCTGACTTTAATTCTTTTTCTCTTGCAGTTCTGAATTTAAATAAAAATCTCACAATTCTGAATTTAATTTCTCAAATCAGCAAGTTTATAACATAATTCTGACTTGATTTCTAGCAATTCTGTGTTCAAATCTGGCAATTTTAAGTTTTCTTGAAATGTTGATATTTTTCTCAAAATTTATATCACAATTTTGATTTAGTCTTACAGTTTCTCAAATTTTTTTCTCAGAATCATGAGTTTAAAACACAAAATTCTGACTTTATTTCTAGGAATTCTTATATCTTGCAATTTTTAACTTCTCATCTATTTTTTCACAGAATCGCAAGTTTATAACACTGTTCTGAATTTATTATCTCTTTTAAATGATGCCTAATTTCAAGGACAAAAGGATGTCTGTATCACAAAGTGCATATTTTAAGTAATATGTTGGTGTTTTCCATTTTGTATTTATATTAAAGCATTAAATCACATGTGTCTTCATATTAGATTCTGCAGTGGTTTCAAAAAATATGAAATTGTCACCGATATTGGTTTTGAACTCTGACATTTTGTTCTTGCAACAACCCTACATGTCAGTACTAAAGCCACTAAGTCACTAAAGCACCTAACTGACTATAAAACACTGTTTATGTTACATATTGTGCATGGTGCCTGAAGAACCCTTAGCAAACAGTGGCTAAGGGAGGGGCAGTAATTATTCCCTCCACTGTCAAATCAGAAATGCACCCTGGCGTGCTGTAAACAGCAACACCTGTGAGCTCAGAAACAGACCTGTTGTCTAAATGCTGTCAGCACCATTGCCTCCTTGACTCACTGTAAGCTGCTATTGTGCGAGACAGACAGCAGTCACAAAAGAATCACCTGATCCTGAGTTTTTGCAGGATGAGCCTCTGGTTTCTTAATTCACATTCCACAGGTCAAAAATCATCTGTATTTGTCAAATCGATCACATTGACTGAAAATCCAACCTTGGAGGATAAATATCATAATACTGTTAGTCATTTCTTGCAGGTCAGTGTTGTTTGTCTGACAGCTCATTACTCAGGTTATTCAGAATCACAACAAGTACAAAACGTTTCCGATACCAGAGTTAAAGATTTATAATGTTTGACCAAACACCCTGGTCCAGGTCGTGTGTGTTCCACGAAAAAAGCGTATTTTAACACATACTCAGCAAATAGACTATTAACGCAAGACTGAAGTGCATCAGCTAAACAAGCAGGCAATGATGTCTGCCTGTTTTTACACAGTCAAAGACTGAGCATAGTCAAACCAAAAGATTCTCAATGTCCAACACAACAGAAAAAATGTCACAAAACACTGACACACAAGGACAAACTTTCATTGCCACTGCCTCTTAACTGCATACTGCTTTCAGACTAACATCACATGTTGTGTGTATATATATATATATATATATATATATATATAGGCCTATGTGTTTCAAAGATGGCATTAGAAGTGCTGAAGCTCTATAGATAGCATATATCTCTTTCACTGGAAAAAATGTTGATTATGCCTTCAGCGCTGAATACGAAAAAAAGTTCTATTCTGGGTTGGCATGTACTAATAAAGACATGAGAGAAAAGTGTTTAAAAAAAAGGAATTCCATTTTTAGGCCTGGATGCTTCTTTGAAAAATTGCTTTTTCAAATAAAGTGACACTAATTCAATTAAATCTCCCCCACAAATATTGTGTTGACAAAATACAAGTTAGTGGTTGCTGGAAAGGAATTCGGAGGAAACTGCAAATCTTATTTTTGTTGAAGACACACATTAAATTTTATCATTTTGATTAGTCAATTTTAAAAAATACTTTGAAAATAGATGAATACATAAATAAATAATCATGATTTTAGTCTAGATGTCCAGTAAAATACATGAACAAATTTAAAAAATGATAAAAGTACTTAATAAGCAAACTTATTTTTAATTTCCAGTTTATTTTTCTTGCCCCACTGTCAAAAAAGTCTTGTTTTTAGAGATGTTTAGATATTTTAACTTTAGAGCAAGAATGATTTTTTCTATATAAGATTGTAGCACAGGTTGCATGTAAACTACAGTAAGACACCTGTTTGGTTGCTTTTAATAAGCATGACAGACACTTTGCCATATGCCAGAGGCTGTAATGAGCACATAAGAGCTGCATCCTAATACTCACAATCTGTGATATAATATAACAACATCATTCATTCATGGTTCATGCAATGTGACCAAAGCCAGTCTTATAACCATAAGAGCTTTCTATCTAAAGTCCAAAGCGTTTCAAAAATGCTGTCTACCTAGGTAGTGAGTTCAGCAGGTTTGGAAAGCCAGCCACAAGAAGTGTCACTTACCAGATTCAACACTGTTTCCACTATATCTCTATTGCTGACCTCGCCGACTTGAATGAGACCGGTGAGGACTGCGAATTTCGTCTTGATATTCCGAATCGGGACCGAAGGGTTTATCACCCCGGCCGGTAGCACCACCGATCCGGAGCAAGACATCATCATCATCATATCACCGGTACCGGAGCCCGCGGCGACGGCGGCGGCTCCGTGCTGCCTGTAGCCGGGAGGAGGTGCTCTATCGCCCGGCGTGGCCACCGGCTGAACGCTCGCCATATCCTACAAGCCAAGACAGCGCTGTATCATCAAGAACAGGATGTGTTTTAGTCAAATCAAGTTCGATGTGATATCTACAGCCACTTTAAGGGGAAAAAAAAATCTCCGACAGTGATTAAATATCCACCGGCTGTGCAGTAAGAGTCCAAACGCATGTGGCAGGTTCACAGAATATACTACAGGACTACAGATGCTCCGCACACTGTACTTGAGCTCCTGCTTCCCTCTCTGATTTGTGTTCAGTGATGTAGTATGTGGGTTTGCATTACCCAGCTGGGTGTACCGATCAAATGTTTCTCATGCTGGGAAAACGCCCTCTATGTGCAGTAGACTACCGTAGGCTGCAGTGTGCGTCCTGTCTGCACCTTCATGGGTCGAAGGGAAGATATAGATTATAGATGGATCCCTACCGATCAAACAGGTAAATATGGGGAGCTGTAGGGAAGCACTTAAGATTTTTACATTACTGCGCAGCAGCTAATATGGGCGAGTTCTGTCATTTAGAATGATAGATAGATAGATAGATAGATTTTTTTATTATTATTACATGTTCCATAATTGATTCTGATTGGCCAATCACAGCAGTCCGATTTCCGCTACTGAACCCTGCGCTACTTTCTTGCATCACAACGTGGATTGTAAAAAAAGTCTATCTATCTATCTATCTATCTATCTATCATTTTACTATATAAGTTTAAAATATCTTAAAATTGCTATAAATGCGGTCTTCACTGGCAACGCTATATCAATCCGCTCTTCCGCGTTACTGAACCCGGTGCTACTTTCATGTCTCTAGTATCGCGATTTAGTTCGTGGCCTATCTATCTATCTATCTATCTATCTATCTATCTATCTATCATTTTACTATATAAGTTTAAAATATCTTACAGTTGCTTATATGGTCATCAGGGGCAACGTTATATCAATCCGCTTACTGAAGCCAGTGCTACTTTCATGTCTATCATATCGCCAAAAAGAGCTCCCTTTTCTTACTTTAAAACATCTTAAATGCTAAAATTAGTTCTTGTGCTGAACAATAAACAATAATAAAATTAATAAAAATGAATAAAATTGAACAATAAATACCGTTTTGTGGCTCTTAAATGTTATGTGACAGTGCCTTATTAGATGGATGGACACTAACCGATCGTCCTTTCTTCTTTAAGTTACTTAAAGC
Organism: Labeo catla; assembly: GCA_012976165.1. Classification (NCBI taxonomy): domain Eukaryota; kingdom Metazoa; phylum Chordata; class Actinopteri; order Cypriniformes; family Cyprinidae; genus Labeo; species Labeo catla. Next base: position 47,333 of record VONZ01000391.1, read on the forward strand.
ATGAAAAAACTATGAATTAACATCAGAATGTGTTTTATTTCAACCGCGGAAAGATGTCAATACACACAATTGTTCAAGTTTAAAGAAGAAGTTCACTTCCAGAATAAAAAATTACCAGATAATTTACTCACCCCCTTGTCATCCATGATGTTCATGTTATTTATGACAATTTATATACTTTTTAACCTCAAATGCTCGTCTTGTCTCTGTAATGCGCATGCGTGGTCCGTGTAATCTGGGTCAATACAGTTAGGGTATGTTGAAAAACTCTTTTTGTAAAGGGCATTTGATCTTCTTTACATGTTCATTTTTATAAACACTGGGTCGGTAGTTCTGCAGCGATGTAGGACGATTTTGAAGTTGGGGAAGAAAATGAGATGAGAGTTTTCCCACACACCCTAACTGTACTAACCGCATTGAACCGGAAAAACCGGACCGGAAGAACCGGAGTTCACGCAGACTTAGACAAGATGAGTCTTTTAGGTTAAAAAGTATAAAACTGTTAATTTGTTTAGAAAATGACCGATCGTTTTGTTAGATAAAACCCTTCTTCTTTGGCTGGGATTGTTTAGAGCCATTTGAAGCTTCATTTAAACTGCATTTTGGAAGTTCAAACTTGGGGGCACCATTGAAGTCCATTATATGGAGATAATTCCTGATATTTTTCCTCAAGAAACATAATTTCTTATCGACTGAAGAAAGAAAATACGACCATCTTAGATGACAAATGGGTGAGTAAATTATCTGTAAATTTTTGTTCTGGAAGTGAGTCTTTAAGTCTACCTAAGTTACTCACCTCTCTGATTTGTTTGTCGGGCAGAATGGCGGATTCGGCGTTATGATTGGTCAGATTGCCTGTCAATCAAGCGGTCTTCAGTGGCAACTATATCAATCCGATATAGCTGAATAAATGAACAGTGTACTGCATTACAAACACAACGTGTTGTGTTTCACTGAAATAAACTGTTGAACTGATGTTTAAAAACATGGCCATGATTTTGTTTGTATGTTTGTTTAGTGGGTCCAATGTGGATCATTTTGTGAATCAGTGTCATTTGACAACTGTTTTGACTCACTTGGGCGAGGAGACATTTTATTCGGTCAGTCTGATGCTAGCTATATAAACCACACAGTTCACTAGATGACAGAGGCCATCTAATGGATTTATTCTTCAGCTGTCTGCTGAAAACCACACCATGAGGTTTGATCTCTGTTTGATCTGTAATGCTGCCAGATGTTTATAAATCCATGTGTATTTATTTACAGCAACAAAGTGTTGTTCAGAGTTCATTTGTTGTAGCTAATGCACTTCATTATTATTTAAACATGCATTCAAATTTAATCCTTTTTTGTTTGTGCCATTGTTGTCCCCAATTTTAACATCCAAACAAATTGTTAAACATTAAAATACCAAAACACAGCAAACAACCGAGTTATCTGTTGAAACTTAGAAGCCTTTGAAGCGTTATATATATATATATATATATATATATATATATACGTTTACTAATAAAATCTGCCAATCATTGAGAGGAAAGAAAAGTTTGTCACAGATAAAAACTGACATCTAGTGGCTAATAGAAGTACTTCACCAGTTTTAGTACTGCAGGTTTCTGTTAAGCAAATGCTGGTGTAAAATAAAATAAAATAAAATAAAATAATTCATTGCCATTGAGCTAAACTACCATTTAAAAGTTTTGGGTTAATAATTTTTTTTTCTCTCTCTCTCTTATGCTTATGCTATGCTATGCTTTTGTTTGGTCAAAATATATCAGCAGTAATGTGTAATATTACAATAATATTAATTTTATAATTTATTACAAGTGTGTTAATATAATTTAATCATCACATTTTTTTTTCTTATTATTATTGATGTTAAAAACAGTTGTGCTGCTTAATATTTTTGTGGAAACATTTTTCTTCATGAATTGATTTATAGAAAGCTCAAAAGAACAGCGTTTATTTAAAATAGTCTTTATTATAATATTTATAAATGTCTTTGCTGTCACTTTTTAATGAATTTAATGCATCATTGCTGAATAAAACTATTAAAAAATTAAATAATGACCCCAAACTTTTGACCAGGTAATGTAAGATTTTGATTATGGTATTGTTTTTATGAAAAACTGATATTATATCATTAATCATGATGATAGGAATCAAATAGACAGTAAACAAACTAATATTAATTCATTAACATAGTTTAATTAAAAATCATTGTCTCTTTGTCATTAATGTAATCCAGTACTACAAAAGCAGGTCTGAGAAAATCAAACCCAAGTCATTTTGTCCAACTTTCAAAATAAGCAAGTAAAAATTCCATAATATTACACTCATTCATGGACAAACATTACAACAGAAACAGAGAAAGCAAAGTAACTCAGCGTACAACCGAGTAACATTTTGTACCATATGAATTAAACTGATATCTGTGCAAAAGGAGATATCAAACACATGTATACATAATATTCGTACTACATGAGCATTTAAATATATATTTATATATAGTCTATACAAGATGTGTGTGTAGATACACACATACACACAAATACAAACAAACACATACATGGACATGCGGTGCATGCATGTGCAAATATAGCTTTCTTTTTTTAATTAAATAAAATATATGCTTCCCAGAAGCACTTAAGAGCTTAGGTGTCCTATACATTGTATAAGATCATATAAAAGAATAAAATAATTAATTATAATACAAATAACAATAGTTACAATAAGATAATATCACAAACGGACACGCTAAGGGTACATTGGTAAGTTGACGACATTCCCATTTGGGGTTATTACCCAGACCAGGCAACTCTGCCCATTGTGCAAAAGGGCAGAAATTTCTCAGGAGTCACAGAACTGAGATTTTAGTTTCCAGACTGATAGAACGGCTCAAATTTTTGTTTCTGGACCCTCTGTGTGAATCGGCTGGAAGGAATTGCGAATGCGAGCAGCTTCGGCAGCGCAAAGGTGTCCGAATGCTTTGTTATACCATTCTGGAGTTCTCCCCCTGAAATAAAAAGAAAAGAAGTGCAGAACGTGACCACACTGATGTGTATTCATTTCTATAAAAAATCCTGTTACAGTCAGAGAATTCTATTTGTGTGTGTGAGTCAGTAAGCTATATATACTCACTTCAGGTCCACTCTGCAGATGTGGGTGAGTCTGGACTTGCCAGAGCCACAGGGCTCCAGTAAGTAATTGGATTCCATCACTATAGCTCTGATGCCCCCTATAGGTGGAGAGTCCTCATGCTCAATAGACACGGACACCAGAGAACACGTGCCCCGTGGCAGATCCGTCCTCCACGACCTGAGCACAAATACCAGTGTAAAAATGCTGCAGCAAACAGTTATCTGTGATCCAAACTGTAAATCTATCCACCCATCCCACTAAATAATGATTATTTTTTAGGGTTACCACTCTTGTAAATTTATTACCAATCTTTCCCTAATAAACATTTATAATATATATACACACAAACACACACACACACACACACATATATGTATCTATTTTTTCTATCTATATACACATACATACACATACTAAATGTTTATTCAATTTTTTTGACCAGCAGTTAATGCAGCCTTGTTAAGTATATATATATATATATATATATATATACACACACACACACATATAAATATATACACACACACATACATACACACACACACACATATATATATATATATATATATATATGTATGTATGGTGTTTGTGTGTGTGTATTTATTTATTTAGATTTATTTATATATATTTTCTCTCTCTTTTTTTTTTTAAGAATTTTTTATAGAATTTGTTTGACTGAATGTCACTCATTTATGACTTTTCCAGGTATGGTACTGACAAAATTCCCTAATTTAACCATCAATCCTTATATTTTTGACTTTTATAAAAGTCAAGTAATTTATAAAAATCATTTTATAGACATTGTTAGGATTTTTTTGTGTGAGTTAAAAATCTATATTATATATGAAATCTACAATATAATCAAACATGGATAGTATTCATTAAATATATATTAAATATAATTTTAAAATATAATAATATTTAACATACATACTGTTAGGAAACTGTTAGCAATTTCCATAAACATATGAAATGATACTAAATAATGTTGCTAGTATTCACTAAACACATATATTAAACATAACTGAATTAAAAAATGTAATATGTATATACACTACAAGTCAAAAGTTTTTGAACAGTAAGATTTTTAATGTTTTTAAAAGTCTCTTCTGCTCACCAAGGCTGCATTTATTTGTTCCAAAATACATCACAAGCAGTCATATTGTGAAATATTTTTACTATTTTATATAACTGCTTTCTATTTGAATATATTTTAAAATGTAATTTATTCCTGTGATCAAAGCTAAATTTTCAGCATCATTACTTCCGTATTCAGTGTCACATTATCCTTCAGAAATCATTCTGATATGCTGATTTGCTGTTCAGGAAACATTTTATTATTATTATTATCAATATTTAAAATGGTTGAGTACATTTTTTCAGGATTCTTGAAGAGAAAGATCCAAAGATCAGCATTTATCTAAAATAAAAAGTTTTTGTAACATTATACACTATACCATTTAAGAGTTTGGAGTCAGTATCATTTTTTTATTTTTGTTTGGGAAAAAAATGATAGAAATTAATACTTTTATTTAGCGAGGATGCTTTAAATTGATCAAAAGTGATGATAAAGACAGTTATAATGTTACAAAAGTTGTTCTTGTGAACTTTCTATTCATCAAAAACACCTGAAAAAATTCCACTGTTTTCAACATAATAATAATAATAGCAGCAAATTATTAGAATGATTTCTGAAGGATCATGTGACTGGAGTAATGATGCTAAAAATTCAGCTTTGAAATCATAGGAATAAATTACATTTTAAAATATATTCAAAGAGAAATCAGTTATTTTAACTAGTAAAAATGTTTTAACATTTTACTGCTTTTGCTGTACTTTGGATCAAATAAATGCAGGTTTGGTGAGCAGAAGAGATTTCTCTAAAAAACAAAAACAAACTTACTGTTCAAAAGCTTTTGACTGGTAGTGTATATTGTTTTTTTTGCTTTGTTTACTAATTTATAGGACTTTCCCAAGTAAGGAACTATGAAAATTCACCAGAATTTCAGAGTTTTGCATGATTGTGGGAACCCTGTTATCTCATTTATTTAACTATTACTCCATAAATCTGTCTATTGTTTAAAAAAAACAAAAAGAACCCTGAAAGTCCCTGAGTGAACGGACTCACCTGAGCACTACAAAGTCTCTGCTGGGATGAGGCGGCATACAGTTGAGGACATACTGGAACACTTCCGTCTGCCTGTCCACAACCTCACACACTTTCCAATTCATCAGATCCACATCCCACAGGTGGCGTTCCCGAAGAACACGGTTTAAAACCACTGATGGAGGGGCTTCCACCTCCACCGAGACCCGCCAACGCCGCAGAGGGTTCCCATCACCCACCTAAAGTTAAACCAGAGAGCTTCACTTAGTCTTCGTTATCAGTATTATCAATATTTTATGTAATGTTAAGTCTGAATTTTTGCAATCATACCTTCTTATAGGACAGCTCTGTGTTGCCGGTGCTCTGGCAGGACACCCAACCTTTGGCTTTTTCCCGTGATTCTTTGAGGAGACCCTGTAGCCTTGCTTCATTGAATGCAGGCCAAGAGCCTTCATCTTCCCCCTCTTCCTCTTGATGTTGCCGCTTGCAGAGCTCCTCAATCGTGGGAGCCTGAAGCTCGGCCTCCACGTAGGAGTTTCGTGACTGTGTCACCATTTCATGCGGAATCTGAGGAAAAATAAAACAATTTGTGTTCTGCTTTAGAGATCATTGAAAAGGCAAATGAAAACAGAAAGTTAGATTTTCAAAGTGCATTGTGAGTATAATAGTTCTGTTATAGAATACACACTAATTGAAAGAAACTAGGTCATTATGTGAAATAGATAGTGTGTGTGGCTCACCTCAAACAAGCGGTTGCATTCTGTGATCATGTGTGCCAGGCCCTGAGTGGCAGCCAGGTTTTCATTCAGGTCCTTTTGGTCTGGCCTCCCTGTAGCATACTTTTTCTGCATCTGCATAGCTCTGTGAACAGATTAGAAAAATGCTGTAGATGACAAGCTTTTCGTGAAATAAATGTAAATAAGATTTAAATACATAATAAAAAGTAAAATTATTAAAATACAAATTTTTAAAACCTCAAATACTACATAATACTCCATATTAATTATTTGGAAATTTTACATGACTTTTTTTTGAAAATATAATGGCCTAAAAGTGTTGTTTTAAAGAAAAACTTTACAGATAATTTACTCACCCCCTTGTTATCCAAGATGTAAAGAAATTATGTTATTTGAGGAAAACATTCCAGGATTTCTCTCCATATAGTGGACTTCTATGGTGCCCACAAGTTTAAACAAGTTTCAATTTATATACTTTTTAACCTCAGATGCTCATCTTGTCTAGCTCTGCGTGAACTCATGACAGTTCATGACAGTTAGGGTATGTCGAAAAACACCCATCTCATTTTCTTCTCCAACCTCAAAATCGTCCTATATTGCTGTTTTGACTTTTTTTGTAAAGAAATGAATACTTTTATTAAGTAAGGATGCTTTAAATTGATCAAATGTGATGATATAATATAATGTTACAGTTTGTCTAGTTCAGATAGATGCTGTTCTTCTGAACTTTCTATTCATCAAAGAAACCTGAAAAAATTCAACTCAGCTGTGTTCAACATAATAATAATAATAACAACATGTTTTTTGAGCAGCAAATCTATTTATTAGAATATTAGAATGATTTCTGAGGGATCATGTGACTGGTGTAATGATGCTAAAAAATCAGCTTTGAAATCACAGGAATAAATTACATTTTAAAATATATTCAAACAGAAAGCAGTTTTTTTTAAATAGTAAAAATATTACATGTAATAAAACTGTAATAAAAATTACAGTTTTTTCTGTACTTTGGATCAAATAAATGCAGGTTTGGTAAGCAGAAGAGACTTCTTCAAAAAACAAAAACAAATCTTACTGTTCAAAAACTTTTGACTGGTAGTGTATTTTGTTTTTTTGCTTTGTTTACTTTGTTTTTACTTTGTTTGTTTTTTTAAAGGGCATTTGATCTTCTTTGCACGTTCACTTTGTAAACACTGGGTTGGTACTTCTGCAGCGATGTAGGATGATTTTGAAGTTGGGGGAGAAAATGAGATGGGAGTTTTTCAATATTCCCTAACTGTCTTGAACCTGAAAACACAGAGTTCAAGCAGAGCTAGACAAGACGAGCATTTGTGGTTAAATAAAGTATATAAATTGTCAATTTTCTTAGAAAATAACAGATTGTTTCGCTAGATAAGACCCTTCTTCCTCAGCTGGGATTGTTTAGAGCCCTTTGAAGCTGCATTTAAACTGCACTTTGGAAATTCAAACTCGGGGGCACCATTGAAGTCCATTATATGGAGACAAATCCTGATTTGTTTTCCATGTTTTCCTCAAAAACCATAATTTCTTTACGACTGAAGAAAGAAAGACATGAACATCTTGGATGACAAGGGAGTGAGTAAATTATCTGTAAATATTTGTTCTGGAAGTGAACTACTCCTTTAGCACATCAATAAATTCTACAATATTGGTTTTCTTGATTGAATGGATGGATGAAATTAACTATATATATCATTAGATATGTTTTCTACCTTGGTGCAAGATTGTCCTTCTTCAGGATGTTGAGATGAAAAAGTGAAGGTGCCAGACACACTGCGATATTCATTGGAGTCATTTGATTCTCTTGCACGGAGGAAGTGACATCGCTCAGGAAGCAGAGCAGTGTCTGCAGTACCTCTCTGTTTTCATCTGACATTAGCATGATGGCTGCCTGCACGGCCTGCAAGCGCTGCTCTTTGGGCACATCTAAAGAGGAAACAAAGATCAGGTGACTAAAGGAAGTCTGTATTTCTTTTCCTAAATCCATGAGATGGATGTAGGAGAGGGGTTAGAGTTGCTAAGTGTTCTTACATTGGTAAATGTGGAGGAAGGTTTCGCCCAGTTTGCTGGTCAGAAGTGGCTCAGGCAGATCCCTGAAGAACTGTTTGACCATGTCGGCCACATCATACGCAGACTGGTCTTCATAGTTGACATCATCTGGAGAATTCTCATTCATCTGTCTGAGAGCTTGGATGCGAGACTTCACTCCTGACTTGCGAAAAAGACCCACCTAAGAAACAAGAGACAATTTTATATTGGGAATTTTCTACATTGAAAATAAAAAACTGTACATGTTAAATGTAAATTATATTGTTGCTTTGATGACTAACCTGATCAAGGCATTGGCTCCTGAGGTAACGCAAAGCCTGTTGGATACCAAGAGGTAAAGGTTGACCAAAACGTTGCACGTGCACAATCAATGGAACCCCGAACACATTCTTATCCTTATAATCTGGAACCTTCATCCTCTTCATAAACTTTGGCACAGACCTGAAAGATACAAAACACCATGGTTTAATAACTACGTATTGGGCTTTTATACCAAATAAGCTTCTGTTTTCCTAAGCATATTTTTTATTTTTAATGTTTTGAATGTAGTAAAGTCACTAATACAAATTACTCACCCCCATGTCATCCAAGATGTTCATGTCTTTCTTCGGTTGAAAAGAAATTAAGGTTTTTGAGGAAAACATTCAATGTTTGTCCATATAGTGGACTTCAGTGGGAGCCAATGGGTTGAAGGTCTAAATTGCAGTTTCAATGTAGCTTCAAAGGGCTCTACACAATCCCAGTCGAAAAACAAGGGTCCTATCTAGCAAATGAATCAGTCATTTTCTAAAAAACTAAAAAATGGATACTTTTTAACCACAAATGATCGTCTTGCACTAGCTTTGCGATGAGCATGCACGACATTTTGTAATCATGTTGAAAAGCTCATGTGCCAGTAGTTCTTTATCTGTGTACTTCGATTCAAAAAGGTAGGGTATTTTCTCCTTCAACTTTAAAATCATCCAACATCGCTGTTTGGGTTGTGTACTTTAACCTACGTCACACGTGACCTATGTGACTACGTAAGGCGTAAGGTTGAGCTAGTTCAAAACAAACATTTGTGGTTAAAAAGTATATAATTTTAACATTTTTTTAGAACATGACCAATCGCTTCGCTAGAGAAGACCCTCATTCCTCGGCTGGGATCGCGTAGACCCCTTTGAAGTTGCACTGAAACTGGATTTGGACCTTCAACCTGTTGGTACCCATTGAAGTCTACTTTATAGAGGAAAATCCTGGAATGTTTTCCTCAAAAAACTTAATTTCGTTTCGACTGAAGAAAGAAAGACATGAACATTTTGGATGACATGGTTATTGGATGACATGTTATTCAGTATGAACTGAAGTTTTCATCACAGTTTTATCAACAGAGGGGTGCAGTAACAATAGTGACCAGTAGAGGGCGAACAGATTAGGGTTTAATGCTGCTTGTCAATCTAATCCAGTGGTTTTCAACTCCAGTCCTCGGGGCACACTGCTCTGCACATTTTGTATGTTTCTGAATCTGACACACTCAGTTCATAGATTTTTCTCCTAAAGAGCTGATGATCTGAAACAGGTGCATTAAATGAGGGAGACATACAAAATGTGCAGAGCAGTGGGCCCCCGAGGACTGAAGCTGAGAACCACTGCTCTAATCATAACAACTTCTTAAAGAAGGAAACTTTAAGCTGCACTAAAACAGTAAATCTCAAGGATCTGGTCATTTTTCCAACGGATTCTTACCAGGTCCAGCCATGCTTGTTGGACATGGAGTACTTCTCCATGATGGCAGTGAGACGAAGCAAGGAAAATTTCTGTAGCAGGCTAAGCTGGGCCGCAGATTGGCTGGTGATCTGGAGAGAGGCGACCGAATGGCTGAGGCGGTTGGAAATCTGGAAGCTGGGCCATCGTAAGCTAAACAAAGAGCAGGGAACCATGTTAGTGATTCAAACCTGGGGCAAATGAATAGCTGACTGTCAGCACAACCAACTAAAATAGCATTTAAAACTACTACATAAAGGATTTGGTGCACATTTGCTGTTTCAACCAGTCAACAGATCCTATCCAAATCCCATTCCCATCCAAGCTTAAAGGGATAGGTCAATCCAAAAATTAAAATTCTGTTATTAATTACTCACCCTCATGTCGTTCCAAACCCATAAGACGTTCGCTTGTGTCGTGATACTCTTGATAATGGTGGAATTTGGTCCTTAAAATTACCATTGAATCACTGATGTCACATGGACTATCTGGTCAATGTTCTTGGTACCTTTCTGGGTCTTGAACGTGGTATGACACTTGCTGTCTATGAAAGGTCAGAAAGCTCTTGGATTTCATCAAAAACTATTTAATTTGAGTTCCGAAGATGAACAAAGGTTTTACAGACATTGATTACGACATGAGGGTGAGTAATCAATGACAAAATTTTCATTTTTTGGGTGAACTATCCCTTTAAAGTTCCCAACACAACACATATAGCACAGCATTGCTAGCTCTGAATCTTACCGTCTTGGTCTGGTAAGTGAAGCCCCGACCCCTGAGTCTCTCCTTTCCCTCATTCCTGTGGATTCGGTTTCATTAAGTGACACTCCATCCCTCTCTATATCACTAGGGGTTGCCTGATCCTCCGTCACTGAATGTCCCTCAAAATCCAACGTGATCTGGCTGGATGACTGTAGGTCGCCTTGCCTTTCACCAACAAGATCAACTCGCTCCTTCCCTGCGTTTTCACTATTAGGGAGTACATTCTTAGACCAGTGGTCTACGATCTGTTGCAGCCCATTAACATGCTGGAGAATATCATCCAAATGCGGAAAAAGGTCTTCCTTTTCCAAGTCTATGAGGTCGCCGGTGCTGGCATAGAGGTGTGAGCCGGGTACGTTGTCGTAAATGCTAATCCGACTGCCACGGGAGCAGCACTGTGTGATAGGTCGAGGTTCTTTGATGCTAGGTGGACGCTGGACATCCGAGTCCATGCTTGCCGAGTGCCAGTTTATGGAGGTTGCCGTCGAGGGTGAAAGACTCTCGATGGACAGAGCTTTGGGAAAAGTTCCAGGCTTGTGATCTTTAGGGATATGCACCACCAGATCCTCGTAGGAGCGGAACTCGTTACGTCGGTTCTGCTCAGCCACGCGCTTACCCTGGATGAGACTGGAGAACACGTCCAAGTCCTCTAGGTACATCCCACTGCGCTTGTAATCAGCCCGGTGGACGTTGCGTTCCTTCATGTTTGGCGTACTGACGGCACTCCCGCTGGACTGGCTGCTGCTCCCTTCGCTGCTAGACCCCATGCCGGAAGGTGGCTCTGCTAGATGGACTTCTCCGTTGATGATCTCCACACAGCGGAGAGTTTTCACAGTCTGGGGTTCTTGTTGGAGAACTGGGGCACTTATAACAAGACTCCTGTTCCCTGCGCCACCCATCGCTCCACGTAACTGCAATGCTTCCATGCGGCGCAAGAACTCCTTGGCTCGTGTCCGTCCTCGCTTGCCATGCTTTACAGGCAGCGAACCGTAGCTCGAAAGATCTGAAGAGAGATGGGCCACACCTAGTGATGTGTGGTCGGGCATGGTTGCAGAGTCTAAGCAGGTGCGGTGCGAGCTGTCCGAGTCTTCGGCGCTCTGCGCACGAATGCCACCACTCCCGCCGCTGCTCTCGCTGTGGAGGGAGGAGACCTCCGGCTCGCTCAAGTCTGTCAGAACGCTTTCGCTGCTGGTCGTCGTCCGCAGGGCTGAGTTTTCCCCTGGGTTCTTGTTCTCCACACCCCTCAGAAGGCAATCGATGTCTTGGAGCCTGGACCAGCGGCGACTGCTCCACTCAAAGGTCCATTTGTCACTGATGGCAAAGAGGTCATCTTCATCCGAGTCTTCACTCTGAGGGTTAACAAGGGAATGAGTAAATATGTCCTTCTGTTTATTGCCTTTACTACATTAGCAATTCAACACAAGACTTGAATACCATCCCAATCCTTTGAGAAAACTCCCTTTCTTTCACTGTCTCTTTTTTTCCCTTTTTCCTTCCTTACAATCCAGAACCCCCAGAGGTAACAGTTTAGATTCACTCAAATGGGTTTTTCATGTTTTCAAAGGGCACATTCCTTCCTCTGTTAAATGATTACATAACCAGTGTGATATAACAGTTTCTATTCAATATCTTTAGGTGATACAAAAAAGACAGTATGCTTATAGAGAGAAAACAGTTATATCACATAATGATAATGCTAGTGGCACTCTCATATATCAAGTTTATTGTGATAACAAAAGGACTGTAGTGGTTTTTATAGAGATACTACACACGGCATTTGGCGCTAATCTCTACATAGCTTCTTTATAGACATGATAAACATTCTGATTCTAGCAGTGTAACTGCTATAACATTAAATCACCAAAACAATGCAAATACCTACAAGGTTAAATTGAAATAATGCATCACTTACTTTTTTCTTGGGAAGGTTCACATCAAGTTTCATGGAGGCACACTTGTTTAACGTATTCAGTCGCCTGAATGGAACAAAAATGTAATAATAATTTAAAATTGGTTCCTTCTGACTGGCTTTGATTTGCAGGGCATATACAGTGGTGATGTGGACACAATGTCAGCACAGCCTTCTGTGGCCGTTTCTAATATAATCAAGCTATAAGATCTATGTCCCTGCTATCCAACGCTCAGCTCTGGAGAGCAGCAAACCTAATTAGGCACAATAATTGGCCAATGTCCTACTCGCTCTCATGTTCACTTGCTTTTAATTGGCGAAAGCTTGCGAGCTGCAGTTGTCATGGTTTTCAATGGCCCTCAAGAGCAACTAATGTGGTGTTGATTCCAGCTGCCACATAGTCACTCCTCCAGGTCTGAGAGGCCTGTTTTTCCCCTCAAATTGACAAAACCTTACAAAAACCATAAGAGCTTGCCTTTCTTTGAAGCCATTCCCAAAACCTGAAAATAGGTCTTTCTCTTTAAGTCACTTGCGTGGTCTGTCAAATATGAAAAATGATTTTGGGATGAAAGTAAAGCAGCTTTCTGAGCTTTTGACAAAGTCGTAGGCCTTGAACTAGTCTGTTTGAATCAAACAAAGTTTCACTTACAACCATTCACAATAAAGGTCTTGAAGCAACACTGCAACCCATCAATATTTCCAATAAAAAGTAAAAGAAATAAGGGCTGCTCTTCCTGAGCTAAAAGTGTGCGGGAAAGATTTATAAAAAGCTGTTAATGCTATAAAGGGAAACAAAAAATAATGTGGAAAAGACGACAACACATTGCATGCCCCAAGCATGCATGGAAACAGAGCTGATTTTTGTGATGTAATAATCATGACATTTTATGACTCTTTATATTGTTCAGTGGTCTGTGTGTGTGCTGTTACAACAAAGACTTTAGATATAAAACAGAACACAGTTGAGACGTAATGTAGAAAACAGAAAGACACTAGCCGCAGTCAATAGAGAACAGAGGAATAAAACTGGTTCAATTAAGATAAGACATCATAATTATTACCAAATTTCCTGATTATTTACAGTTGAGGTCAAAAGTTTACATCCCCCTTTCAGAATCTGCAAAATATTAATTATTTTACCAAAATAAGAGGAATCATACAAAATGCATTTACTACTGAGCTGAATAAGATATTTAACATAAAATATACTTACATAGTTGAATTTATAAAAATTACCCTGTTTAAAAGTTTACATTGATTCTTAATACTGTGTTTTTCCCTGAATGATCTATGGCTGTGTTTTTTTGTTTTGTTTTGTTTTGTTTTGTTTAGTGATAGTTGTTTATCTATCCTTTGTTTGTCCTTAAAGGGGTCATCGGATGCTAAGTTCACTTTTACATGTTGTTTGAACATTAATGTGTGTTGGCAGTGTATGTACAAATCTACCCTATAATGATAAAAATCCATGAAGTAGTTTTTAATTAATCTGTAAAAATAATATCCCCTTTTTCAAATCGAGCCATTCTCAGATGCCTGTCGATGTGCCGTCACACCTACAGAGGCCGCTCCCACAATAGTTGATTGACATGAGCTCTTACCTTAGACCAGCTATCACAGTCCAGTCATTTTCAATGTTTTGATGCCAGAGCAGGGATGTAAATTACACAAGAATATCTTCGATTGAGCGATTGAGGTGTTGTGTTGCTGGATGTAATAATCAACATAGTGGTTGTCATTTACTCCGACATCTGAGCCGCTGAAGTCTTAATGCAATTTTTGAATTTGAAGATCAGGGTAGATTTATCTTATTTTGTCTTTTGGAAAACATATAATTATCTTCTGTAACTTCTGAAGGGTAGTAGTAATGAAAAAAATATGATATTTAGGCAAAATAAGAAAGATGTACGCATCTCCATTCTGTTCAAAAGTTTTCACCCCTGGCTCTTAATGCATTGTTTTTCTTTCTGGAGCATCAGTGAGCGTTTGAACCTTCTGTAATAGTTGCAAATGAGTCCCTCAGTTGTCCTCAGTGTGACAAGATGGATCTCAAAATCATAAAGTCATTGTTGGAAAGGTATTAAATACACAAAAATGCTGGAAAACCAAAGAAATTGTGGGACCTGAAGGATTTTTCGGAAGAACAGCAGACAGTTTAACTGTTCAGGACAAACAAGGGACTCATGAACAACTATCACTAAACAAAAAAAAAAAAAAACAGCTGTGGATCATTCAGGCAACAACACAGTATTAACAATCAAGGGGATGTAAACTTTTGAACTATTATTTTCTCTTGTGACCTATATGTAAACGTCTTTTATGTGAAATATTTTATTCAGGTCAGCACTAAATAAACAAAAACCTTAATTTCTATTCGACTGAAGAAAGAAAGACATGATCATCTTGGAGGACATGGGGGTGAGTAAATTATCAGGAAATTTGTATTCTGGAAGTGAACTAATCCTTTAATATGTTTGGTCTGCCGCACATATAACATAAAATAACCCCATAATATAACATACGTTAAATCTCCCTGCAGCAGATCTATACAGGTGGAGCTGGGGAAGGTGGAGGGTTTCTCAAGCATGCTGATAATACATCAAAGCTGAATTTTTGATTAGTAATATGCATTGTTAAGAACTTAATTTTGACAACTTTAAAGGTGATTTTCTCAATATTTTGATTTTTTTGCACTCTAAGATTCCAGATTTCCAGTATCTCAGCCAAAAATGGTCATATGACATTTTTTTTGTGTCCAGGTTCACATATTTTTATTAAACACTGCTTGATTTGTGACCTAAACATTTAGCATGAGTCTTCATCAGCAAAGTGTAGACAGCGAAGTATCAAAGTAAGGTTAAAGATGAAAGCTTTGTCACTGGTGCTTGCAAACATCCACGACTAACAAACTCCTCCGCGCTCTTAGTGGGCATGTCGTGCTAGAATTGTTTACCGAGTTGTTCCCCTCCAGGGGCTGTAGAAAAGTGAGAAGTCAGGGGGAGAGGTGGGAATGTCGGACATTGTTTCCCACACAACGGTAAACAGGTTTGGAATTTCGATGAGTTGCTTAAGGGTTGTTTAGAGTCACAGTAGACCAGCTTGAGTATGCCCCCCTTTGCCCCCCAATGCTCTCCTACCGGGGCAGTCTCCAAGGCAACCGAAGTCACTGGAGAGCTCTTTTCATCTTAATTTGGGATTTCAAATTCAGTGTCTAACAAGAGGAAAAGCTAACTCATGGAGAACATTCTGTACTTTATTTCTGGGGAAACATAATGAGCGTAATTTACGTAATGTATTGAGTTAGTCGATGCTTTAATCAGGACATTATTTACTTCTGAATTACAAGATGATTGACATAAGAGAAACTAAACCAGGTTTGAGCTTAATAGATGCAATGCACAATGACATCAATAAAATGAACTTTTTTTTTTTAAATAGAAAAAAGTTGTAGATCTAAATGAAATCTTGCAATAAGTGATTATTTAATAATCATTAAATTGTCTTGAGTAATGATAACACGTCCTATTTTCCCAGTACAGAACATTCTCAGTTAGATCAGATACTGATTTTTTAGGTGTTCATTAGGTTCTCCAAATATTTAGCTACTGATTTGTTTAGGAAGCATCACTTCAGTCCTTACCGACATAGAGGTTCCACAAGGTCTTTGTCTAAGAAGTCGTGGTCTTTCTTCACAGGAGAGATGTCGATCGGAAATTGGGAATCTGTAAAGAAACACAGGCATATCCCATTTCAACAATCAAGTCCATTATAGACAAAGACTGGAAAAAAGCAGATGTCTTTCAGTGAGCGTAATGATTTCCCTCTGATTCGTTAGTTAATAGGCCAATCTTGCATGTTCACAGTGAACACAAGAGGAATCCAGGCGCCCACACTCTTACAAAAAAACCCTGACAACACATTCTTTCCAGAGCGATAGCCAAGGCAAAGAGAGTAGCGAACTTGTTTTAGACTTCCAGATGCTAATAAAGTGAGACAGGGTTTGCCCCCCAAAAACTGAGCTTGGCTTTGAGAAGCCATTACGTCTTCTATTGAGTATGGTGTCCAACTTATGTAACGGGGTGACGGGATCCAGACCCTGCTGAAGCTGACATTCCACTGGTACAATTAAATGTTTCATCATATTTTTTTGCTTTTGTGGAACGACACAGAAGTAAAAACACAGATTCAGAGAGAGGCACAGTGTTCTGGTTTTAAACGGCTGGACATTCCAAAACAACACTTATGAAGAGATGCATTATGGGAAGAGTCTGTTCTGCACATTGATTCCGTGTCTGCAATGAGACGACACTGACATATTAATATTAAAAACGAACAAAGAATGGACTGTATAACAGGATGCCATTTTTCTTACATAACATGTTACATGTTGTTGTGGATATGAACATTTTAAAAATTGTTGTCGATTTTGCTACCAAAAAAAGGCGAGCCAGTGTTTTTATGTATGTATTTTTTTTTTTTTTAAGTTTAGATAATCTTTTTATTTTATTTTATTATTATTATTTTTTTTAAATAAATGTATATTTCTATAGAGGAAATATAAAAAGAAAAAAAAATTGCGTTCACACAATTATATCTTTCAGGTTTAAATAATCTATATTTTTTAATGTAGTAGCAGACTTTTGAGTATGTAAATACTTGCTATTTTATTTTATTAGTTTATTTTTTATTTTATTTTATTTTATTTTATATTTTATATATTTACTGATTTTTTTCCAGAAGTATAAATGCACTTCAAATAGATAGAAAACGAAAAAACATATTTTATCTGTTTAAACACTTTTTAGGTTTAAATAATATATATATATTTTTAAAGTAGTAGCAAACTTTTGATTATTTTTATTTTATTTTATTTTATTTTAAATATCCAGATGTTAAAATGCACTTCAAATGGATTGGAAATGTAAAAAATATATATTGTAGAACAATTTTATTTCCCAGAGGAAGAAAAGAAAAATAGAGTGTTCACACAATTTCATCCAAAGACTAACACTTTTTTCAGGTTTAAATAATATATATTTTTAATGTAGTAGCAGACTTTTGAATATGTAAATACTTTTTTAAAAGTATTTTTAATTACTTTTTTTAATAAACTATTTTATTTTAAATATCCAGATGTTAAAATGCACTTTAAATGGATCGTAAATTTAAAAATATATATATTCTAGACCACCTTTATTTCCCAGAGGACATATAAAAAGAAAAGAAAAATGGAGTGTTTCAGTGTATCAATTTCATTCAAAAACTAACACTCCAAGATCAAAAGCGTTCACCAAGGGCAAGTGAAAACGGCCGTGTTTTTGTGGCAAGGTTATTCCCATGACCTCTGTCTCTCTTTGAAGATGTCATACTCTAGTAAGTTCAAACAGTACCTCTTAACTAGAACCAGTTTTACCGGTGACCTGTACCTCTCAGCATTTCAGATGAAAATTTCAGATGCAGGGGGTATGACCATCTAAGCAATAAGACGTTTTTGAGGTGGTTTTTGAAGAGTTACCAGTTCAACATCATGAGGTCTGGCAGACATTAATGTGCCTATTAACACAAGTCTGTCTCGAACAACATCGGAAACAAAATCCCACATTAAAAGCTTGCGTTTAGCCTAAATCAGGCTGACTTTGTGAGCAGGCTGACATCATATGATTGTTTCAAAATCTGAACGACAGTACCAGTTGGGTGTGATAACATTTGTGAGATTTTCTAAGTTTATGTTTTAGTGTGGTGAAGCGTTACCTTCAAAGAGCTGGGCGTACTGAGGGAATCCTGCCGCTCGTAGCCAGTCGCAAGCTTCTTTTGCCTCGATTTCTGCAACACACAAAATGTTCGTACTTGTCAGACTCATAAAACACATCTATCTCTTCAAAACATATATACAGACAAAGAAGAAACAAAATTAGAGGGACAATTTAATGGGTCATTTCGAATTTTGAGATCACAATGACCACATAATGACAAAGCAAGGCTTCGTCTCTCTAAAACAAAGCCAAAGCACTTCATATTCACAGATTTTTTGCATAAAATAACAATCCTGTGTATTTCAGTATACTCTCAAGATAGGGAGCATCATCTTCCATTTGACTGCAATATAATTTGACTATAAAACAAAACAATAATTGCAGTTAGACAGACAAAGTGTTTCTCTTTGGAAACTTGTTGCATCCTAGTAAGGATGTGTAAAGAAAGTAGGACTAGCATATTGTTTCACAGTTATCTTCCAAACTATTTTTAGATGAGCCAGTGTGTTCTTGGACAGGAAGAACGGGAGGGACGGAGAGGGAGAAAAAGAGTGAGGAGGTATTACATAACATAATCAGTTCTGTGTGATTTAATTATGTTTCTCTTCCTGCCACTGCATGAACAAGGTTATTCTTGTAGGTCAGGAACTAGCCAGGTTACAAGATAATCACACAACCCTGTGAGCCTGTAAAGTCTGCTCGTAATCCTACGTGATAAAAACGAGGACAGCTCAAGATCTTTAGGATTAAGAGATCAGTTACATATCGGCAACATGATCCCGTTCATATAACTGAAGACTTTTACGTGACACGTCCCAGCAGACGTCAGCTGATGTAGAGCTTAACATAATCTACAAGAATGTCTGAGGACTGGATGTCTGAAGCTTTTAGCGGTCAGCTTTGGAATAGTGCTAGGAAACTGTGTGATTAATATCAACTGCCAGAAGGCCTGGAACGTTCATAAATATATTGATTTGTGGGGCCGCTGAACAAAACAACTGCTTTAGAGTTAGCCAGAAAGGTGAAAGACCGCCTGGTCATTAAAAGACAACTTTCCTGGTTTTTAACTCTCCCTCTTGTCATCCAAGATGTTTGTGTCTTTCTTTCTTCAGTCGTTAAGAAATTATGTTTCTTGAGGGAAGCAATTCAGGAATTTTCTCCATATAGTGGACTTCAATGGTGCTCCCAAGTTTGAAAGTCCAAAATGCAGTTTAAATGCAGCTTCAAAGAGCTATAAATGATCCCATTTATATACTTTTTAACCTCAAATGCTTGTCTTGTCTCATTTCTGGTCAATACAGTTAGGGTATGTCAAAAAACTCCCGTCTCGTTTTCTTCTTCAATGTCAAAATCGTCCTACAGGGCGTTTGATCTTCTTTGCATGTTCACTTTGTAAACACTGGGTCGGTACCTCTGCAGCAATGTAGGATGATTTTGAAGTTGGGGAAGGAAATGAGGAGTTTTTTGACATACCCTAACTGTATTGACCGTATTTAACCGAAAAAAAGCTGAGTTCACGCAGACAAGATGCGCGTTTGTGGTTAAAAAGTATATAAATTGTCAATTTATTTCGAAAATGACTGATTGTTTTGCTAGATAAGACCCTTCTTCCTCAGCTGGGATCGTTTAGAGCCATTTGAAGCTGCATTTAAACTGCATTTTGGAAGTTCAAACTTGGGGGCACCATTGAAGTCCATTATATGGAGATAATTCCTGATTTTTTTCCTCAAGAAACAATTTCTTATCGACTTAAGGAAGAAAGACACGAACATCTTGGATAATAAGGGGCTGAGTAAATTATCTGTAAATTTTTGTTCTGGAAGTGAACTTCTCCTTAAAGGTTTTTGAGGAAAACATTCCAGGATTGAAATTGTTATTTTGGAATTGAACTAATCCTTTAAAGAAAATCACATGAAATCTGAAAACACTCTATTTAATTTCGTGTTTCCTCAAAAGATCTCGATAAGGTCTTAAACTGTGCTCAGATAAGCCAATTTACCAAAGTCTGCAATAAAAAAATCTAAGATTTCAATATCATCGCTCATCAAAATCTTTAAATGTACCATTAAATGAGCCATACAATCCACATTTGGTTTATAATACTCCTACTCTCTGTGTCAATAACTGTGTAATTTGTGTTATTTTTAGTGCTGAACAACAATTAACTGAGATTAATCACATCCAAAATAAAAGTATGTTTACATACTATATGTGTGTTTACTCTGTATATTTGTTATGTATATATAAATACCCAAACGTACACCTATATATTTTAAAAAATATTTATACGTATATATATTTATACCTTTATATAAATTAGATTATAAATAAATATAAATATTTTACATATTAAAGAAAAATATTTTAGATTTTATATATATATATATATATATATATATATGTATATATATGTATGTGTATTTACCTATACATAATAAATATGGACCATTTCGTCAGATGTAAACATACTGGTCCCGATACACTTCCTGTTTCTTTTTTTTTAACTTTATATAAACATCACAAAAAAATACAACCAACATAACATTTCACTAGATGAAGAAGTTACATTAGCACCTTTAAGATGTATGTGTATACGTGAAATAAAAAAAAAAAAAAACAGGAAGTGCTTCTGGACCAGTGTTGTTTACATCTAGCGAAATGGTCTATACACAGTACACGCACATATAGTATGTAAACAGAAACTTTTATTTTGGATGTGATTAATCATTTGACAGCCCTAATCCAAAATAAAAGCTTTTGTGTACATAATATATGTGTGTGTACTGTGTATATTTATTATGTATACATAAATACACACATGCATGTATATATTTAAAAATATATTTTGTGATTACATATTAAATACATTTATATATAAATACATTATATAATTATAAATACATACATGTAAATTAAAAGTCAACAACAACCAAAAAAATCAAGAGCTGCTCTCACCAAACTCGAATGCAAAAGTATACAAAATGTAATACCATCAGCCGGAGAGAGCAATTTAAGTCAGTGTTTGGACTTGAAACAGCAAAATCTGATATTTACAAAACAGTAAAAGAGCATAAGCACATACTTTCCATTGTTTAACACTGCATCACATTTCAACCAGCTATTGAGTTACTCAAGTTCACTGTCAACAAGTCACAATAAAAGACATATACAAATAGCACGCTACTTATTTTAATACCATCTAATAATTACTGAAAGTCACATTCAGTTTAATTACAATGTACTTGTTTAGCTCTTTTCTCAACAGAAGCTGAAGCTAAAAATTCCCTAAGATATTTCGATAAGAAACCGGCACAAACCGGCAAGTTTAAACAAACGCAGACAACCACACATGCACAGATAAAATATAGGCTAGTGTAGATCCTGTTCAGTTCATTTGTCAATCTGTAAACACATAATATCTTCCAATGCACCGTAACAACAATCTAGTATCCTTTTATGAATCCTAAACAAAATATCTTTAACAACCATTTTAAGTATTCTCACCTCAGCAATAGTGACTCCTTCAACTCAAGTTAGTACAATACAGCACCACAGCTCAAATCTCAATTTTACGCTTAACTGCTCAATCCAAATCACGCCCCAAAGGGTCTCCCGCCCTCCGAGTGTACGGAGCGGAGTAGCTGCGTCAGAGAGCGAATCGCCTGGGTGTCCATTCATCATAATGATAGTAACATGGATAACCGTGGTGAGAATTCCTGCGCTGCCTCCACCCCACTAAAATTACCACGCTTTTGTGTCAAACAATATGGTTTGTTCACTTCAGCAGCTCCTGTGAGAAGGACTAAATGCATTAGACGTCAACAGATATTAGATTGTTCTTTATGAGTGTGTCATGAAACTCTCAGCCTATAGCTACTCAGCACAACAACAGCAGGAGCCTCTGAGGGCTTTATCTGACAGAAGTAAACAAACGCAAACATACTGGCAAATATTAGCAGATAAAACATCCTTGAGGTTCAAAAGCCCATAATACGACTGACTACAAAATACAAACATGGACCTATTTTTATAAGGTTCCTCCCTAAATACAGTCAAACTAAAAAGTATTCAGATACTAGATTTATTTTTTTATATTTTCTTAGTGGGTGCAAGACACTATAGTTCATTTATGTCAGTTAAGATAGCAAAATAAAGTAAACTGTGACATATTATGGCCAAAAATTCTTCATACATTGGACTACCAGTAAAATTGATCAAAATTTGGGACCAAAAAATTATTTAGACACAATATAAAGAAGAAGCTATTACTCTAGTCTTCAATGTCACTTGATATGATGATTTTATGCTCAAACATTTCTTATTATTATCAATGTTGAAACAGTTGTGCTCCTTTACTTTTGTGGTAACTGCAATTTTTTTCAGGATTCTTTAATGACTATAATGTTAAAATCCTTTCTGACATTGTGTCATTTTCTAACAAATGTCACTTTAATGCACTGTTACTGAATAAAATCTCAAATTTAAGACTTTTTAAGACCTGCACAAATAAAATTCATACCATATAAGCAGGGTTGGGGTCTATGGTAACATATTTAACTGTGAAATGACTGTAAAAAGCATGATTTAACAAAAAAGTTGTATATGTTTATTAGACTTCAAATTTTAGCCTTTAAACCATTTTTAAGAAAAGCGACAAGTCAAAAGTTTTAATTAATGTATTCATTTAAATAATTACAAATATTATTAAAACATGCGGCGCTAATATTTATTCAATAAAATGCTTTGACGTTTAATCTTCACATTAAGCCATAAAGCAATTTTTTGTCTTTCCTTCCCCAAATTTAAGACCTGTTGACATCATAATTAAGACTTTCTTGTACCACTTAAGACTTTTTAGGGCCTTAAATTTCATACTTTAGATAAATTTGATAAATTTAAGGCTTTAAGGAAAGTTTTTTTTTTTTTAAAGTACTGACCCAAAACCTTTTAATGGTACTATATATAATTTTACAAATTCATACAAATTTACCAATTCACCTTTATTCTGATTCACAAGCTCTGCATTTGATTCAGTTCTTTCATTCAATTTGATTTGATTATAAATCATTTGGTATATTTCATATTTCTTTTATAGTGCTAACACTAAATTATACTTATATAATATATATATATAATATATAATATAATAACTTGGTACATTACAAAAATTAAGTTTAAAAATAACTGGAAAACCTAAACTCTGCAGTTCAGTTGCTATTTAACAGACATAATAATCAAAACCAACCAAAAACTGCTTTGTAGAAAATAACTTTAAATGGCAATTTGTGTTAAACATTTATTAAAATATGTAAAACTGTTATAAATTACAAAAGCTCAACTTGTAAACTCACATGAAAGAGCATAAAAACATGTCTATTCCCATGAAAGAATAAACAAGGTTCTTTTAAAATAGTGAAAATAACACAAAAATGGGCGAATTGTTCATCTTGACCAATAAATCATATGTGACTCTGGACCACAAAACCAGTCATAAGGGTACTTTTTTTTTATCGAGATCTATACATCATCTAAAAGCTGAATAAATAAGCTTTCCATTGATGTATGTTTTAGAATAGGGCAATATTTGGGCGAGACACAACTATTTGAAAATCTGGAATCTGAGGGTGCAAAGTTCTTAGCGATGCATATTACTAATCAAAAAGTCAGACAGTACTACAGTAGGAAATTTACAAAATATCTTCATGGAACATGATCTTTACTTAATATCCTAATGATTTTTGGCATAAAATAAAAATGTATAATTTTGACCCATACAATGTATTGTTGGCTTTTGCTACAAATATACCCGTGCTACTTAAGATTTTGTCATCCAGCATCACATATTTACACAACAACACTATGTAGCGGTCAACACAGTGCCTGTAACTATAAACTGAGTGCCATTCACCTGGTTCAACAGGAGGTGAGGGAACCTCCTTTGTGACTAAACATCCATTCCCAGGAGTGCTGAGGGCTACTGTACGTCCTGTACTGTACAGTAACACCGAAAGTGTAGCGGCATCCTTATCAACGTCCCACAGCTGCAACCCCAAACCCAAGCTGGGAATTCCACGTCGCACAGCATTCCGTAACACTATCCCGAAAGCTACTATTTCTTTTCCATCACTGTCCTCTCTCATGGAATCGGAAGGATAAAGAGCTCAGCTACTGGCTCGCCGCCAGCGGGGGAAACTCTCGCTTTTAACGCGACCAAACTGCGTGCAGTGTTCAATGACTGCCACAACAATAACTTCGTAACGCAACATGACACCGACACAATGCTAAAAGCAGATTGCCGCTAAAAATGTGAGAGAAAAAGACACCTTTTCCTCATTGAATAACCTTATGTAAAAGGGAGGCGGGATACGGTTTTCCCTCAAGGTCAGGCATGGCACACGCTGGCACTTTGGCAAGCTGTCACAAGTCCCGTTAGGAACTTGTGAAAATTACAAGCAATTTCTTGAGTGAAAATGGTCAGTAATTTCTGTTTCAACTTTGAAAAATGTTTAGCTTCGCAGATGTGTGGATTCTGGAAACTATGCAAGAGTGACGAAATAAGCAATAAATCAAACCATCAAGCTTATTGCACTGTTAAAATGGCAATGGAGTGGAAAAACAAATCAATGAAATATGATAAAGTCACAGGTTTACTTACGCGAGACTTTCATCCTGGAAAAAAACAGTCCTAAAATGTTCAAACCAGAACTTCTTCTTTCCAAACCATCTTTTCTGCTCTCTCCTAACTCTCTCCTCTTCTGCTTCTTTCTCCTCAGCTTTTGTGTTTCTCTCACTCTCTCACTTCCTATTTCCCTCCCCTTTATTTTTCACTCCCTCTCTCTTTGATTTACTCCAACTTTCATTGGCTCTCAAGTCCAAGCCCTCTTCCATCATCTACCCCCTCCATTCCTCGTGCTTTCTTCACTTTTCCACTTAAACCATCACAACTCATTCTTTCTCTCTTGGCACTGTCCTTTCGGCAAACCCTCCTAGTGGCGGGACACTGGCGATGTGGGACTTTCTTTTCTTGCCGTCTTATGACGCAATCAACCCCCCACTGATCCCGTCAGCCTCCTAAACCTACAATCCAGCTCATCTAGTAAAGACTACAGGAAGTTTTATAGCTTGGGAGGCAACTTTGTAGTGGGCAAAATCTTCCTGTATGAGCAACCACTCTTTAAACTTAGGTTTTTTTTTTTATAGGCATTCAGAATTCAAACATTTTTGGAACCTTTCAAGGTTCTATATAGATTCAAAATTTTAAAATGTTCCTCTTAGCAAAAAATGCTTCTTTTTGGAACTTTGGGGAGCCCAAAAAATCCTTTTGGAAT
The DNA here is from genome assembly GCA_012976165.1 of Labeo catla. Classification (NCBI taxonomy): domain Eukaryota; kingdom Metazoa; phylum Chordata; class Actinopteri; order Cypriniformes; family Cyprinidae; genus Labeo; species Labeo catla. The sequence goes on from VONZ01000391.1 coordinate 72,877, forward strand.
CTTTACTGGGAAAACAGGAGGGGAGGGATGGACTGGGGGAAACCGAAATTATCTGAATTCCTGCAACGCCCCTCAGCATGATGGGAAGCTGTAGGAGAATGTGACATCATGGGGAGGCGATCATTAAAAGTGATTCACCCGGGGAGATGTGGCACGTAACATTAGCTAGTGTCAGCTGAGTGTCTGCTGCCCACCGAATGTTACATACTGTACATCAGAAATGTGACCCAAAGCCTCATGGGAAGACCTTTGTAGGCTGTAGCTTCTGCTGTGGGATCAAACAATAAAGAAAGAAGACAAAAGACTGTCGCCAACAGAATGCCAGCAAACATTCCATGAAACTCAAAATAACATCTTTGTTGTCTGACTGAGGTTTTACTTTCACAATGGATTTGGGCTGGATCTTAGTTGATATAATAAAAGTAAATAAAAAAAGCTTATTTACAAATGTTGTGTTATGACTGAAATGTACGTATTGAGAATGTAAAATATATTTAAATTATACATTGTAAATAATGTTAAAATACTAAATAATTTATTTAAAAAAGTAAAACATTTAAATATTTTAAAATAAATTATTTAAAACAAATGACAAAAATACTTAAATAAAAAATACTTAAACACTTAACCCTAACCATTAATATATTTATTTATATATTTTTAAATAATAATAATATTTTCAATTTATTATTATTATTATTATTTAACTTTGATTAACTAAGAAAACTAAAACAAATCAAGGACACTGCAATCATTCAAAAAAACAGGATAATATTTTATGAATAAAACAATTAAAAATTTAAAAAAAAAATAGTGATAATTTTAGTTTATTTTTCATTTAATTAGAATCGTATAGAATATTAATATCTAAATTACACTACATCTCCAAATGAAATCCTGCAGGGTTTAGTATGTCTTGTTTATCCAATGCATAATAAATCATACAGTGCAAATACTAATAAACAATCCATAAATCCTGAAGGATTTTATTTGGATATATCTAATCTTTTTTGTGTATATTTTGACAACAATATAATAATCACTACTTATTAAAATTTACATATCAAAGATATAAAATATATTTAAATTATACAATTTTGATAATAATGTTAACAGAACTTATTTATTTTTAAAAAGTAAAATATTTTAATATTTTAAAATAAATTATTTAAAGCAAAATATTTTAACCCTAATCATTAAAAATTAAACTAAAATTAAACTTATACTAAAAACATATTTTATAATAATAATTATTATTATTATTATTATTATTATATAGAAACTTTCCAAAATCAGAAAAAAACATAATATTTTATGAATAAAACAATTTACTTATAGTATTTAAAAAAATATTTTTGTGTTTTTATTTTCTATTTTATTTTATTTTATTTATTTTTAATTAGAAAGAATCTTGTAGAATATTAATATCAAAATATTTTGCATAACAAAACAAAATCTTGCATAGTTTAGTATGTCTTGTTTATCCAATACATAAATCTTATTTGGATATTTAATCTTAATATATAATATAATATAATATAACATAATATAATCAAATTAATATAACATAACATAATATAATATAATATAATATATTTTAATATATAATCTTTTTTATATATATATTTTGACGTTTTTTACCTTAATGCTTTTGGTGGGCTGAATTATAGTTGGAAAACCTTATTTAAAACATACTAAATCATTTATTTAAACAATTAAAGCAATAATTGTTAAAATAAATAAAATAAATTATTTAAAACAAATTATTTTAAAAAGACTTCCCTAACCTACCCTAACCATTAATTTTTTTTAAACTTAAAAAATAATAATAATAATCATTTTAGAATAATAATAATTATTTTTTTTTGTTTATTATTATTATTATTATTACAATGCAGATACAAATAAACAATCCATAAACTCTGGGATCTTATTTTGATATATAATCTTATATCAGAGTACAAGCTCCCCGTGGCATCGGTCTTAACATAACTTCAAATTTTTTATCAATGAATCTCAAAAGGCTTCAGACAATTACAGCATTAAAACCAGGAACAGCAATTCTCAAGTGTGACTCTCTACCGACCACCGCAAAAACAGCACGCGTTATGAATCAGCCAGACGGGGCTGCGAATGACTAAAAATAGCCGTGATACAAGCTCACAATCTATTACTGTAAAGTCTGATGCTCTTATTGGAAAACACCTGGAGATAATTCATGGCACAGAAACAAAGTTCCTGCGGCTGAGTCAGACGCCCCCGAGGGGACTTAGGTTTGACAGACACCTCTTGGATCTCAAAAGCATGCTTTTTTCAACTGCCGATTCCACTGTGTCAGAACAGACTTGCTTCCTTGTAAGAGGAAACTGGCTTCAGTACTAAACGACAGACAAACACGAGTCTGTTTTCTGTGGAAACCTCTGCGCTGGATGTGTCATAAAACATCTGATAAGACAATGGAAAAAGTGTATATCAAAATCAGTCAAGCATCAGCTGGCCAAAAATCTAAGCATACACTATATATAGGTGGCCAAAGGTTAGGAATAATTAAGATTTAACTTAATGTTTTTTGAAAGATGAAAGCATTTACAGTTGAGGTCAAACATCCCCCTTCCAGAATCTGCAAAATGTTAATTATTTTACCAAAATAAGAGGGATCATACAAAATGCATGTTATTGTTTATTTAGTACCTGAATAAGATATGTCACATAAAAGTTGTTTATATATATATATTCCACATGAGAAAATAATAGTTACATTTATAAAAATGACCCTGTTCAAAAGTTTACATACACTTGATTCTTAATACAGTGTTGTTACCTGAATGATCCACAGCTGTGTTTTTTTGTTTAGTGATAGTTGTTCATGAGTCCCCTGTTTGTCCTGAACAGTTAAACTGCCTGCCGCTCTTCAGAAAAGTCCTTCAGTTTCCACAAATTTTGTTGGAAAGGGTTCAAATACACAAAAATGCTGAAAAACCAAATAATTTATGGGACCTGAAGGGTTTTTCTGAAGAACAGCAGGCAGTTTAACTGTTCAGGACAAACAAGTGACTCATGAACAACTATCACTAAATAAAAAAGCAAAGCTGTTCAGGTAACAAAACAGTATTAAGAATCAAGTGTAAACTGATGTAAAATGTAAACTTTTGAACTGGGTCATCTTTATAAATTTACCTATTATTTTCTCTTGTGGACTATATGTAAATATCTTTTATGTGAAATATCTTATTCAGGTCAGTGCTAAATAAAGAATAACATGCATTTTGTTAAAATAATTTACATTTTGCAGATTCTGCAAGGTGTATGTAAACTTTTGACTTCAACTGTATATAGGCTGGGTGTATTTAGTGCCACATGATCCTTTAGAAATCATTCTAATATGCTGATTTGGTCTTTAATTATTATTTAATTCAAATTCAGTTAGAAAACAGTTATTTTAACGTATAATATTTCACAATATTGCTATTTTTACCGTATTTTTGATCAAATAAATGCAGCCTTTGTGAGTCGGCTAGCTGTCTTTTTCCAGTGGCTGAAACATGGTTGGCACCTTATGTAAAAAAGCTCATGATATAGTCATAACATGACAATTTATGCTCGAACATGAAAAGATTTTAAACCTGTGTTCAATTTGTACATCACTATCCCATATCCTGATCTAAAAGTAATGTCCTTGAACAAGAGCTAAATATTTACACATAGTAATGCGGCTCATGTGCATGAAAAGTGATGTGGACAGGGACATGCAGACGTCCTCAAAATGTGTATACGCGCCGTCTGGCTAGTAATTTGGTGTGTCATGACCAAAACAGACATAAATCCATCTCAGATTACCATCTGCCTATTGTTCATATGGAGGTTAGATTACGACCACACAATGCGTACAGTGTAAAGGGCAGTGAATGTATAAACAGGTCTGCGGTTGAGCGGAACTTGATTGATTGCCATGTACGGTCAAACATTTTGGGACGCTGGGTTTAAAGCCCTATTCACTGTATGTGTGTCTACGTAAGTTGAGTCTATAGACGTCAAAGAAGCGCCCACGTCTCACCAAAACACATATAAAGTGGAAATGAGTCACCTCACCCAGTACCTATACACATCTGACCAATGCATGAGCGTCATGTACGTTTTTCTAAATGGCTATGTGGCAGCTCACTTGGCAAGATAAGACCTGAGCAAATTATAAAACCCTATTACCATGACTTTATTATTTATTGTGGACACTTTTCCAATGCCTTTTATGGATGGATGTAGCTTTGTTACAGATCCAGTGTTTCATTTTTTAAATGTTTACTATAAAAAATATGAATGATCATGGTTTCAAAAATGCAAAATTGTAAACAAGGAAAGAAAGAAACTAATTTAATATTTAATTTAAATATTAATATTTAGTTGCATATAAAGAGCAAAAAAAAATCACATTTTTGAGAAAAAATATGCACTGATGTATATGTATTTATCAAAAATTACAGTACTTGATTACAAAAAAAAAAAAACAAGTGTCATTGCAGAACATGCTGGAGTTAAGATATGAAACAAAACATTCAGATAAACATCTATTAAATAAATTTTTATTGCAAATTGTATCCAATTATATTAAAATAAAATTATTTTTTACTATACTATATATTATATCTGTTACATTATGCACATCATATCCAATGAAATTAATCAAATTACAATAAAATTAATTAAAATAAAAAAGTAAAAACTAAAATATTCACTAGTAAAAAAAAAGAATTAAACCTGCAATAATCTAAACATCTAAACGTAAAAGAATTTTACTATTTAATTTAAATATTAATATTTAGTACATTGCACATCATATCCAATCAAATTAATCAAATTTAAATAAAATGAATTACAATGTAATAATTTAAACAATGAAACTATTTTAATGTCTAATTTGAATACTCATATTTATTAACAAGCAAATATCTATCTGTCATCTATCACATAATATCCAATTAAATTGATCAAATTTAAATAAAATTAATTAAATTAAAAAGTATATTAAAAATATTTAACATAAAAACATGAATAATACATTTTTTAAAACTGAAATCTAAATAAACAAGAAAAAAACTATATGTTTATTTGAATATTAATATTTAGAAACATATAAAGAGCAAAACAAAAACAACAACATGCGCACACACACATTTCTGAGAGGGAAAATATGACGTATATTTATCAAAAATTACTGTACTAGATTACAAAAAAATTTAAAAAAAAATAAAATCCCAGTGTCAGTGTGAAGAACATGCTTGAGATAAAACATGAAACAAAACATTCAGTTAAATATCTTGGGTAAATTTATTTTTCTATTTATTTATTTATTTATTATTGCACATCATATCCAATAAAAAAATCAAATTAAAACAGAACTAAAAACCAATAATCTAAACAAAGATATCTTTAATGTCTAATTTTAATACTAATATTTATTAACATATAAAGAGCAAACATCTATTGTCTATTATATATATATTATTGCACATCATATCTAATTAAATTAAACAAATTTTAAAAAAACTTTGTTTAGTTTGAATATTGCTATTCATTAACATATAAAGAGTAAAAAATTTTGCACATTATGAGAGGTAAAAAATATCGATCAAAATTACTTGAGATACTTGAGATTGCTTGAGACATGCTTGAGATAAGATATAAAACAAAGCATTCTGTTAAATATCTATTTTTATTGCATATCATCATTTGATTAAATCAAATTAAAATAAAAATAACTAATAATAATAATAAAATAAAAATATCTAATAATAATAATTTAATTTAAAAATTAAATTAAAATCCATTTTGATAATACTGTAAAAATATTTAATTTTGTTAATTTAAGCTATATAAAATGCTACCCATGCATTAGCAACACAAAAAAAAAAAAAAAATCACCATTTGAGTCACAGAATGCTATTATACGCTACACTTCAGATGCAAAGGAAAAGTTCATTATTTCCAGAGAAACATATAAAAAAACCCTCCTGTAATGACTGATATATCCTGTTAATGGCCAGTGATGGTGTGGAAAGTGTCCTAAGAGAGTTTAATTCCCACAAGTGCCCACAGTTAAAGAAACAGTACATGTGAGAGAGTCAGAATGTGATCAGTTGAGTTCAACTCAGCTTGTTTATGCACAGTATAATGCTTGAAGACTGAAGGACAGCACCAGCAACTAATAAGAGCCCGATCATCAAAATTCAGAGGTCTGAAGTGCTGCCGCAGCAAAACGCAGCTTCACAGGGAAAAGCCCTGGGTCATAGTGGCAACGGTGTGGGAATTCTCCTCTATTATTTCTCACCCTAAGCTTTAATTAACACGAGCACCGGAGCTTATAGAACCCCTAATGGGCGACATCCTATGTACAATAGTCAGGAGTTAAATTAAAGAGAGCTGCCACTCCGTAATCTCACAATACCACACGTCCACTCCTTGGTGGCAGGAGTTTTGCGGTGGAGGTTCACAGCTGGGCCCTGAGCCAAAGGAAATTACAATCACTGGGAAGTACGCACAAAAGCAGCCCTCCAGATAAGACGTAATAAATTCTTCTATCTGACAAAACATTTGGAAGAACCACTGCCTTCACGGTTGGCAAAAACAACATGGATTAGGTCAGATGGGTTTTTTGGGAGCACATCACCCTGGTAAAACCCTCATTTCCCGACCATGTCACGGCTTTTAAAGCAGTGTCATTTTATGACGAGAAATAGTAGGTGCGTGTTAGCACTAAATTGGGTTAATAAAACAAACATCTGTGAACTTGCAGAGAGTTACTGTACTTGTGCCATTAATGAGCCCAAAACAGCCAGTTCTGATACTGATTTCCTAAGGATCTGTTTGGCTGACCTCTTTCATCGAAAAAAGCAGGAGTGCGGGTCTACCTTCAAAAGGCACACTGGGAAAGCTTATTGATTTTGAGAGTGAAAAACATTTGTTGACTGCTGATGAAGCTCATTGGGTCACAAGTCGCTCTGTGTTTTTGTCCTGAAATGAATTCAAACAAGACCGGCACAGCTGTGGTAACACACTCGGCTGAGCCGTTCAAGGACACCCACTGACTGTTCGCTTTCATCCACAAATCTCAATCAGCCCAAGCCTTATTTGAGGTCACTCTTGCTAATTTTGTTTTAAAGTGAACTCCGGATATTAAAACTTGTATGGCTTAATATAACACAAACAATGTCTCTTACTGAAATATGTAGTAGAAACCCATGAAACATTTACGTTATTTAAAAAATCCACATTGTTTTATACATTTTTTGGACTATGGGGGGGGCGCCATTATTTGATAACGTGAAATGGTTGCACTCTGTGAGCTACTGGTACTACCTGTTGCTATTTTTACCGCAACACTTGGAACTCGGAAAATAAAATACCGATATGAGTATTTTAGGCAAGCACATAATAGTACCCACTAAATAAAAAACAAGGTAATTGCGACTTTTTATCTTACTAGAATTATGAGTTTATATCTAGCGATAGCGATTTATAAAGTCTAATTCTGAGGGAAAAAAGAAACTGTTTTCTTACAATTGCACCTTGCAAGTTTATATCAAAAAAGTCATGTCACAAAATATTTTTAATATGAGTGAATTTGTATATAACGTGATCATAATTTAATAAAAACATTCTAAGTTACTAATTATACTAGTGCATTTCCACTTTATTCACAAACAGTGAATAAAGAACATGACTGATTTCAGTCTAGCGCAAGTTTAAGCACCCTTAGGCTATGTTCACACTTGGAGTCTTTTTTGAAACTGCCAGCATCTGTTTTACATTATAATCCTATGGAGTAAACCGTGTTTTCAAAAAAGTCCACTTTGTGAGCACTTTTTTGAACGCCATCGACGGCGTCTATTTTTGTAGCTCAGAACATCTTTTTAAGTTGAAAAAAGTTCAACTTTTCTGAAAAAAATGCCGTTGCGCTTCGGATTCGGGCGTCCCTTTTCTGAGTCCCGGGCTCCCAGACCTTTCCCGATACCAACTCCCCTCTCTCTCTCCCCCACCTGTGACAAGTGTGAACACAGCCTTAAGAAACTCCCCCGTTATACAGTTAATGTCAAAAGTTTACATCCCCCTTTCAGAATCTGCAAAATGTTACATTTTTTACCAAAATCACACAAAATACATGTTATTGTTTATTTAGTACTGACCTGAATAACATATTTCGCATAAAAGACCATGCATTAAGAGTCAGGGGGTGAAAACTTTGAAGATCCGTGTGAATTTAACTTATTTTGTCTTCTGGGAAACATTAAACTATCTTCTGTAGTCTCTGAAGGACAAGACTTACTAGATTAAAAAGATAGTAGATTTAAAAAAAAAAATAAAATAGAAATATCTCCATTCTGTTCAAAAGTTTTCAACCCCTGGCTCTTAATGCATGGTTTTTCCTTCTGGAGCATCAGTGAGTGTTTGAACTTTCTGTAATAGTTGCATATGAGTCCCTCAGTTGTCCTCAGTGTGAAAAGACATATCTCAAAATCATACAGTCATTGTTGGAAAGGGTTCAAATACACAAAAATGCTGGAAAACCAAAGAATTTTTTGGGACCTGAAACATTTTTCTGAAGAACAGCAGGCAGTTCACGAATATTAATATTTCTGTTCAAGACAAACAAGGGACTCATTATCATCACTAAACAAAAAAACAGCTGTGGATCATTCCGGTAACAACACAGTATTAAGAATCAAGGGGTCATAAACTTTTGAAAGGGGTCATTTTTATAAATTCAGCTATTATTTTCTCTTGTGGACTATATGTAAACATCTTTTATCTGAAATATCTTATTCAGGTCAGTACTAAATAAACAATAACATGCATTTTGTATGATCTTATTTTGGTAAAAAAATTAACATTTTACAGATTCTGAAAGGGGGATGCAAACTTTTGACCCAACTGCAATCAATAAAGCTGTCTACACTGTCAAATTAGTCTCTTACTTGCATCATATGTTTATGATGAGAGAATTCACGAGAGTGCAGAATTTGATGCCTCATTAGCAGATCTAAATTTAATGGCACAATTGACACTTTTCATTTCATTTACACAATATCAGTGCTGGTACTGCTAGATCTTAGTGCTGCGTTTGACACTGTCGATCATAACATTCTTCTAGAGAGACTGGAAAACTGGGTCGGGCTTTCTGGGATGGCTCTCAGTTGGTTCAGGTCATACTTAGAAGGGAGAGGTTATTATGTGAGTATAGGAGAGCATAAGTCTAAGTGGACGTCCATGACATGTGGAGTCCCTCAAGGCTCAATTCTTGCACCGCTCTTGTTTAGCCTGTATATGTTCCCACTAAGTCAAATAATGAGAAAGAATCAAATTGCCTATCACAGCTATGCTGACGATACCCAGATTTATCTAGCCTTATCGCCAAATGACTACAGCCCCATTGATTCCCTCTGCCAATGCAGTGATGAAATTAACAGTTGGATGTGCCAGAACTTCCTTCAGTTAAACAAGGAGAAAACTGAAGTCACTGCATTCGGGAGCAAAGAGGAAGTTCTTAAGGTGAATGCATACCTTGATGCTAGGGGTCAAACAACGAAAAAAAAAATCAGGAATCTTGGTGTGATTCTGGAGTCAGACCTTAGTTTCAGTAGTCATGTCAAAGCAGTAACTAAATCAGCATACTATCATCTCAAAAACATTGCAAGAATTAGATGTTTTGTTTCCAGTCAAGAAAAGGAGAAACTTGTTCATGCCTTTATCACAAGCAGGGTGGATTATTGTAATGGTCTCCTCACTGGCCTTCCCAAGAAAACCATTAGACAGCTGCAGCTCATCCAGAACGCTGCTGCCAGGATTCTGACTAGAACCAGAAAATCTGAGCATATCACACCAGTCCTCAGGTCCCTACACTGGCTTCCAGTTATATTTAGAATTGATTTTAAAGTACTTTTACTCATTTATAAATCACTCAATGGCCTAGGACCTAAATACATTGCAGATATGCTCACTGAATATAAACCTAACAGACCACTCAGATCATTAGGATCGAGTCAGTTAGAAATACCAAGGGTTCACACAAAACAAGGGGAATCCGCTTTTAGCTATTATGCTGCCCGCAGTTGGAACCAGCTTCCAGAAGAGATCAAATGTGCTAAAACATTAGCTACATTTAAATCTAGACTCAAAACTCATCTGTTTAGCTGTGCATTTACTGAATGAGCACTGTGCTTCGTCCGAACTGATTGCATTATGTATAATCATTTTCTGTTTTCAACTGTTTAAAATTTATTTTAAATCAATTTTTAAATCATTTTTAAATCATTATATCAATCAGTTTTTACATTTTTTGTTTTATTGCTGTGATTATTGTTTTTATGATTGTTCTACTTCCTTTTTTGTGATTATTGTTTTTATTATTGTTTTTATGATTATTCTACTTATTCTACTTATGTAAAGCACTTTGAATTACCTCTGTGTATGAAATGTGCTATATAAATAAACTTGCCTTGCCTTGCCTTGCCTTACACTTTATTCACGGTTTAGTTTAATCGGACAGGGGCAAATTTGTCCAATTTGGGGGCAATTGTCCCAAGTTCCTTTTAATATCAGACCCATGGCCAGGGGAAGGCTAAGCCTGGCAGTCTATGATAACAAATTGAGTAAATGATGACAAAGTCCCATTTAGAGTACAACTGAACAAAAAATAGATTAAGGCTATCGAAGAACTATTAATGTTTATTAACATTTTTCCATTGTGTCCATTATAAATCATGATACCGACTACTGACATCAATGTGAATCTAAATACAGCTGGCATTGTTTGAATCCTAACAAAGAATAACAGCTTTAAACGATATGCTCATTTCGGGAGTCCTGCACGTGGTGTAAGAGCCTCGTCTAGTAAATATTTGGATCGCTTTGACCACGGAAAATCACTTTGGGTTGTTTGTCACAGCGGACATGACTGGTGTAAAATATGATACACAACAGAATGGGCCTCCACAAAAGGAAAAAAGGAAATATATGGGAGGATTATAGTGTAGCCGTATACCAAATAAGCCCATGACGTCTTTGCATCGTGGGTCTTAAATTCCCTAGCCCTATTGCTGGAAATTGATAGAGCATTTGTAGCATTGCGGCTGCTGTGAACCAAGTCAAAAAGCTAATGCAGTGAAGGACGCCAAGGCTTTACGGCAAAACCCGACACTCCTCCAGTTTCAAGTAAAACCGAGATGTCCATACTTTATCAATTTTCCTAACCACGGAGTGGTGACTCTAAGCTCTCAAAAGCCCAAAAGAGAGGGCTAAATAAGGATTGGGGGTCTGGAGAGTAATATCCAATGCACTGAATGTTCCCAAACATCTGGGGAATGTAAAACGTGACACTTCGTAAACAGGTTGCGGTTGTTTTCACGGTTTTACCCGAAGTGAGGTGACAGAAAAAGTGCAGCTTGGATTTTTGCAGCCTGTCTATTTCATCCAATGTTAATGTTTCCTGACAGTCTAAATATATAGAAACGCTAAAGAGAGGCAATGGAGAACATTTTTCTAAACTGCGGCCAAAAGTGTTAAGAAACTATAATCCGGAGCCATAGAGCAGGTGTTCGCTTTGTGACCTCAGAGGTCAATATGTCTTGCCGCCACACATGTCTTCTATTAAAACCTCTCAAGTGAGCAGCTATACAAGGAAAGGCAGCTCAACCTGAACCACAAGAATACCTTAGGACCTTCCCTCCAGACACCAGATCCCCTAAACAAGGCAAAAAAAATCAATCAGATGAGCTTCCTGAAAAATACATCTAGCAGACATTCTCCGTGTGCCAGATAAACACTTCCAGACGCTGGACTACAGCCATTTTCCCACATGCTAAAGTGTTTTGACAGCCATCTCAGAAGTGCCGCTGTTTTATTTTGTGTATATTTTCAGTGAACGAGCAACACCAACGTGGATTTCAGAAGAATTTGTTCATCAAAGCTGGCTGCTTACTGGAAGACTTGTTTGGAGAACGTTAGTTCTTTCAAAACCATGTCACTCTTGCACCTTCACAAGATTGAATGAAAGAAGGAGAAAATATATTTCAACCAGATGATCACGGCGAAAAATGAGTAACAGTTCATCTGAAATGAAAATCAGGTCGACATTTAATCAAAATAAAATTTGAAAATGGTTCACTGAGACAGTGAACCCAAGAAGCGAATCAGTGAACAAATCATTCTAGGTGAATGATTTTGTTCATGAATCAAAGCTAAAATGATTCAGTGATTCGGTCTCAAGAGTTCTCAGATTAATTATGAAGAAATAAATGAATAAACTAATAAATTGATGAATGAAAAACATATAAATATAGATAAACAAGAAAACAAATATATGAATAAAAAATTTAGAGCTGCCAAATGATTAGTCGCGATTAATCGATTTGAAGTGAAAGTTCATGTTAACACACTATATATGTGTGTACTGTGTGTATATATATATATTTTTTTTTTTTTGAATCGATTAATCGCAACTAATCGTTTTGCAGCTCTAAAAATACTATAAATAAAAAAATGTTAGTCCTCTCAAAAACCATGTAAAGAAAAATATTTAGTCACGCTTGCAAAAATTTGTACTGGTAAATGAGGAGAAAAATATATTTCTACCAGATAACCAAACGAAAAATGAGTAACAGTTCATCTGAAATTGTAATCAGGTCAACATTTACTTTCCTTCTGAACCTGGTTCACTTTTTTGCCATAAAACAAGACATTTTTACTGGTCTTAAAATCATTCTTAAGTCAAAATTTTTTCCATGAATAATCTTATTTGGGTTCAGTTTTATTACTGTTCCTCTCATGAATTCTCAAGAACAAGAGACAGAATTAGGGCAGATGTCAATATATACAGTGAACATCTGCAAAAAATTTACTACTTCTCTCACCTGAAGCAATCATATTACATATTTGTGACTCTGAACCACAAAACCAGTCATAAGGCTCAATTTTTTAAAAATTGAGAGCTTTCCATTGACGTATGGTTTGTTAGGATAGGACAATATTTGGCCGAGATACAACTATTTGAAAATCTAAAATCTGAGGGTGCAAAAATATTGATAAAATCACCTTCAAGTTGTTCAAATGAAGTTCTTAGCAATGCATATTATTAATCAAAAATTAAGTTTTGATATATTTACAAAACATCTTCATGGAACATGATCTTTACCTAATTGACAGATATTTGGCATAAAAGAAAAATCGATTATTTCAACACATACAATGTATTGTTGGCTATTGCTACAAATATACCCATGCTACTTATGACTGGTTTTGTGGTCCAGGGTCACATTTTATGATGATTTTTGCCCTTTTGACTCTTGAAAGCTGTATGAGTAAACGATAGCCGAACTTTCAGTTTTGGTCATGGTTTTCAGAAAAAAGTAGTTCTTCACCATTAAAAACAGAAGGAAAAATATGTGAGCAATTACTTATCTGTTTCTTAGTCACTTCCATACTTAGTTTTCCCCCTAACTCGGGATAAGTGTGAATGTTTTGAGCAACATTGACCTACACAAAACACAATGATAGCCTGTGAAAAAACAGCCTAGACACTGTTATGATGACATGTTAGACCTTCGAACCTAAAATCAATAGTATTTCACAACTATTTTCCATGTCATGAGCACAAAGCGTATCCTGTAATTCACACTCCTCTGTGATATAAACACACTCACTACACTCTGCAATTTGGTTTTCCGTGCCAAGCTCTCATAGCAGTAGGATGTTGCAATTATCAGAACACGTGTTCTTGCTCTGTAGAAGGTAAAAAAATAATGCGGTGGTACCAGATTACAACAATGGTATCAGAAGGTAATGAATACTATTTTCATGTAAAATGGTGTTTATATGACACTTCCACGTATTTCGAAGCAAGGTCCACATAAACCTTCAAAACCAAACTATCAACATAAGGTTTCTAGTTCTGTATTGAATACTGGTTATAAAATGAAGCAGTGAGGTCTGTGCTGCACATGACAGCAAATTCATATTTGCACCAACAGGGGTCTCTCTTCAGCTAAAAACACTTTGCCTACACCAACGCAACCTATGCAAATGGAAAATGTATTAAAATGTTTAAAAGACCATTTTTTTCTACCAATAAGTATAAAGCCAGAAGTCATTCCATGACTTCTTGCAATCAAACTTGATTATCATCATATATTTAAAACATGCCAGCTGTATATTTGAAAAAGCCAACAAAGCACTATTCACTGAAAGGGAAAATAACTCAATTACTTTATTACATTAAATACATTTTTCATTCTATCCTTGAACAGGCACTGAAATAATTCTTAGTCATTGGAGATTCATTAATCTCTCTTTGGCTTTGTCAGCGCCTGGGTTATATTTAGAAACGCAGAGAAAGTCACGATCCACAGGTCTGTTAATATGTCACGTCATCCATGGTCGCAGCATTTAGACTCTGGCACACATTAGTAAAGACTGTCAATGATTCACTCTTGTGTGACACAGATAACCCTCAACAGCTGTGCAGGTACATATTCACAACCGGGTTAAACAACAGCAACGCAAAGCACCTAAAAATGCAACAATGTTTGCTAAAAACAAGGAGCTTATGTGGTTTACATAAAAATATGTTGTTCCAAACCCGTATGATTATCATTAATGCTTGAAACACAAATATATTTTTGATGAAATCCGAGAGCTTTCAAACCTTTAAGCATGTAATGGCCTAATTCCCTTTGGGATGAATGAGTTTACCATCACAGCCGCTGATGGCTTGCTACTGGAAACATTTATCTATCCTCAGTACACACATTTTCACCATGCCTCGTCTACCACCCATGAACGTCTTCAAATCTGAGGAACTCTCGGGAAGGCTAAATTGTGAGGGAAAACCCACCAAATTCCATCTATGTTGGACCAGATCCACATCTAAGAATAAATCCTGGTGAGCCTATTTACTTTACGAGCTTTTTATTAAGTTCTCTGGTAATCATTTGTCCTTTTGACTAATGAGCACTCAGACTGGAAATCAAGACTAATTTTCTTGTGGTTTCTACAGAGCCTAATGCACCTTCTGGTTTTGTTCTCACAAGAATTACAAACTGGATCAAATGTTCATATCAAATTCTCTTGTGCAACGGTTTGGCCGCTGTCACCGCTGAAATAAACTAGACTTCACCTCCCTTCAAAGAATAATTCATCAGAGAGGGTTTGGAGCCTGATGGGGCAAAGTTGCAAGTGCTCTTCAGAGAAGACCATTTCAAGGAATCCCATATCTGCCACTTAAGCATGCCAGCGTCTGCCCATTCTGAGTGGCACTATGTTTTCACTGAATGGGATATCTATCCAGTGAAGTAGCGAGAGAAAACGTAAAGTGCTTTTCCTGCTTTTGGCTTGAGTGGCTCGGGCCTCTCTTCCACTTAAACCTCCAAAAACACAAAACGGGAACATGGAAGTTCACCGTCGCGCTTCTCAAAACCTTCCCATCACGTAGCTCTAGGTGAAAGCAAAGTCCTCAAAGTCCTCATCCCAAATGACCTGCTCACTATCACAGCTTACAATGTAAAGACAGTTTCCCATAGATCAACACAATACACCTTCAATAGAATGAAAAATCACATTTAGGTTCCCATACTGTTGGATGTCTAAATCAAAACATCACATGGTGTTTATATAATAGACAGACAGATAGATCAGAATGAAGGATAGATAGAACGATAGATAGATCAGAATGAAGGATAGATAGAACGATAGAATGATAGATAGATAGATAGATAGATTGATAGAATGATATAAATAAACAAACAAACAAACAAATGAATAGCTAGAACGAAAGATAGTACGATAGAACAATGGAGATATACAACGACAGAATGACGAGCAGACAGAACAAACTAACAAACAAATGAAAGAATGATGGATAGATAGATAAAATGGCAGAATGAACGAATGCACAAAAGATAGACAGAACGACAGAATACTAGAACGACAGACAGACAGATAGATAGATGATGGATAGAATGACAGAACAATGAAGAGAGAATGACAGAATGAAGGATACGAACGACAGAACAATAGATAGATAGATGATAGATAAAATGACAGAAATAAAACGTATAAACGAACGAATAGATAGAACGAAAGATAGTACGATAGATAGATAGATAGATAGATAGATAGATAGATAGATAGAATGACAGAAATAAGCAAATGTATGAACAAACGAATAAATAGAACGAAAAGTAGTACGATAGAACAATAGATAGATAGATAGATAGACAGAACAATGGAGATATATAAAGAATGACAAGTGAACAAATGAAAGCATGATGGATAGATAAAATGACTGAACAAACGAATGAACAATAGAGAATGATAGAATACTAGAACGATAGACAGACAGACAAACAGACAGACAGATACAAACGATAGATAGACAGATAGATAGATAGATAGATAGATAGATAGATAGATTGATTGATTGATTGATTGATTGAGTGTTGCCAATCAGGAGATGTGTCCAGGATAAAACAAAAACTGTGCTATTGACCGTAAACACCATATGCAAGTATAAATATATATGCGAAAATATGCGAGTGCTTCCGCCGGCGCCTTAGCCGACCCCAGGACATTAAAAAGCGTCACCGGCTCTAGAGCCCTGCAACCCTTGAAACAAATATCTAACGGCTGAGCGCTGTTGTCAAACCATTACTCTCAGAGAGGATGGGAGGTGACAGAAATACAACAGTGAGCTAATGATCTTTACAGGGAGTCTGGCATTAGTGAGTTGTTAAGAGCTGCGTGGGAGAGGTTGGGTACGACACTGCCCTTTGTCCTGAGTCCTGACCCCTGCACTGGATATTATAAATAAAGAATGACAACTAATAAGGCTTGGTTACACTACACCTCGGTTGAGTTTGAGATATCTTAAAAGACACATTGCTGCTTAGTACCAGCCTCATACCCATGTTTAAATTTAGCACGATCACCAGGTGGTCTATTTTAATATTGCCAACTTGACTCAGTTTAAGTTCTTAGTCTCTCTCAGTATAATCAGATGGATTTTATAACTGTTAACAGCCCTTGGCATTCTCATTAGCTTTCCCAAATTTTATTGCCGTCAATCGAGTTACATAAATATAAAACTATTCTGGAAATATCTGCTAGCTCAACTTAGGTAAAACTATTGGAAACTATCATTATACATTCTTCAAGTGATATGAATAGCTCATTGATTTTATGCTTTGGCAAATGTGTGTACCAGTGTTTTCCTGTGTGTATGAATGGATGTTTATGTGCAAGGATGGGAATTTTTGAATATTGTGTGCAGCCACAGCAGATGTGCAGGGTGTCTGGTATCCAGATGGGCATCTATTAAGAGGAAAGAACCGAAAGCACCAGAGCACCAAAGGAATCAAAGCAGCTCCATTACTATAAACATCACTAAAGTAGCTACAGATTTGTTTCAGAGCTACCTCAAACACCCAAAGAAAAACAACTCTTTATGGAGACTGTGACTGACTCTAATAGAGTCTCAAAGATAAGAAACTACGTAAAAGGCTGCTAATGATGTCAACAGTGTTGGATTGCTTTATCTGAGTGGAAGAAACTAAAGCTCAAGTTTCTTTCTACGGTTGCTAAAAAACAAAACTTACATCCCAAGTCATTTTCTTTAATGAACCAGCCTTCAACCCCCATTATTGTTTATGTTGAACTCGCACTATCGAAAGCATCCTTTAAAATACGCCTTACTATCTTGGAAAAGCCTTTATTGTGTAAGCAAACACTGTATCAGTTTTACTGGCTGTACGTGATTGACATAAACAAGAACATGCTATAATGTATAGGTTAATTATCTATAAAAGCGAATGGACTTCCTGTTTGGAATGGATTTGTCTTAAAACTTATCCACAAGCATGCAGCTCTCGCAAAAGCAGACGCAGCAGGCCCGTCATGATTTGAAGCCACCACAGTGTCACAAATCGAGAAGGTATTAAATAACTGCAGTCATCTGTCTTGTGTTCCTCCTGAACTAGATACTGATGACAAACCAGACACCGTAAAAATTCAAGAGGACAAGACTCAACACGCCTTGCCGTACACCTTATCACAGCCCATCAAAGATGTGTACGTGAGACATATACCTGCATTTCTGAGAATCAGAACAGTCTGCGTCAGAAAACATGAGCTCTTGAGGAAACGTTTCAGGAAATTACTTCAAGGTCAGTTAATGTATGTCCACATAAAACGGGAAAGACAAATCACGAATGAGATGAAACCCCCATGTTCTGCGTGTCACACGCATACTGAAGCACGGTGATGCTCGCTGTGTTTTCAGCACCAGTGCTCTCACTAAATAGTCGGATAGTCGGAAAAGAACATAAATCCTGAACAACATCTCCAGAACTGCTCTGAGAGTCACTTCATGAGCATTTGACCGTTTCATATGAGAAAAACTATTGTCATGTCACTTACACACAGAAACTCAAAGGTCTTGACGGCAACCCGTCAAAACGAAAGCTCGGTTTAATTTTTTCGGTTTAAAATACTATTGTACAAAAGACATATTGTTTAATGTTCATTTGATTAAAAGAATAATTAACGTTTTATGCCTTCAACAATACAAATTCAGTACACAAAACACAGAATTTTTAAAAAAATTAAGTAAAATTAATAATAATTAGTGCTGGGCAACAATTAATCACAATTTATCGCATCCAAAATAACAGTTTTTGTGTACATAATATGTGTGTGTGTTTACTGAGTACATTTATTATGGATATATAAAGCCACATAAATACAGTATATATTTTTAAAATATTTACATATAATTATAATATATAATATAATACAATATATAATATAATTTATATTATATATAAATACATTCAATATATAAACATAATTTATTTTTCTTAAATATAAACACACATATTATATATATACATGATAAATATACACTGTACACACACATATATTATGTACACAAAAACGTTTATTTTGGATGCGATTAATCGTAGCCCAGCACTAATAATAATCTTAAAACAAATATAATAAATTACATGTTTTTTTTATTCAATTAGTTAATCAAATGATTTTTGACTGTTACAAAATAACTGATGTGGTAAATATAAAATTTAATTTTCAGGGGGAAATAATAATGTATTTCATAAGGCCTTGAAAAAGTTACAATTTTAATAAATCTTGTCCAATTGCATAAGTTTAAATTAATTAGACAAGCTTTTCAATTACTAAATTTTGATTTAACCATTAAAAGAGTCCATAAATGTTAAAACAAAACAAAACAAAACAAAACAAATTAAAACTGAAAAAAGAAATCTGGAATAAAATAAAATGGATTTCATAGGGCCCTATGTTTCCTACAAAAAATCTCACATCTCCTCAAGAGTTTTAGGATATCTCAACATATCTGAAATTGTGCTCAGATTAGACAAACATTAAAGTCTGCCACCAAAAGTCTCATATCTCAATATTAACTCAATTAATTATTTTGAAATGCTTTTAAAATCAAATTATCTGAGCTATGGAATCAATAACTCTAAATGCACTTTAACATCTCAACTGTTCCTCCTAAAAAGCAAAACGTTTAAATGGAGAGTGATGTAAATTTTCCAGAAATATTCTGCTCTACAAACTTGTTTCCTACAAAAAAAAAACATGCAATCTCACTTCTCCTCTAGAGTTTCAAAAGCTTTCTCAAAAAGTCTCGAAACTTGTTCAGATTAGTCAAAATACCTGCAAGTCTGCAATCAAAAGTCTGAGATTTTCCATATGAACTCAACATTTCTTATTAAAATCTTCAAGACGAAACAAATGAGCTATAGAATAAATCTCTCTTAATTTACAAAAAGAGATCTCTTTAACATCTCAATTGTTTCTTCAAGATAGCAACAATATTAAAAGGAGGGAACACAGAATTTTTCATATTTGTTTCTTTGATAATTTCACATCTCTTCTACAGTTTTAAAGGATATCTCAAAAAGAATTTCAAACTGTGCTTAGATTAGCCAAGATATCGAAGACTTCCATCCAACATCTGGTATGTTAATATGAACTCAAATATTTCTCATCAAATTATTCCAAAACCAAATTATCTGAGCAGTTAGCTCTTACTGGATGCTAATAATTTTCCCATTTGTGTCAATTTTAGACTTAAACTACTATGTACTTAAATTTAAAAGATCCATTTGATACAATGCACTTACTGTGTACATACATGTTTTACATTGCATTTATATTTTAAAAAATACCTCCATGTAATTACATAATTACACAATTTCTGTAATTTCATTTATAATTACACTGTTGGCCCATACCTTACACCTTAACCCACACTTAAACCCACATACCACCAAACCGGTTCCTAACCCGTACCCCACCTCAATAGCACCAAATGTGTTTTGCAATACAATACACACACAAGTACTTATTTTTTGATGTAAGTACAAAGTAGTTAAGGCCACCTAATAATATAAAGTGGGACACTTTATGAGAGACACCTCAGCTGATGAAATTTGAACTCAAAACATAAAGCCTCATACAGTTTTTCTCATAGATGAACTGTCAAACTTCAGGTAAAAAGGTGTTATCTTAATGAATATGTCAAGTGAGGGCAGCCCTTCAAGAGACTGAATGGTCTGTGAGGGTCTTAATTCCTTTGTAATGTGTGAAGACCCCCTCAGGTAAACTCTCAAAACACAACACAAAGCAAACGGGAGGAGCTAAAATGTCAAATGCCATTTAACCTGAACCATCCACCATTGTCTTTCACTGAAAACAACAGCTGGAGATGTGATGGCAACAAATAGAGATTCCTCACTAAGTACATGTTCTTCTCTGCCTCAATATAACACAACATAAATAAAGTGCTATGAAGAAATATTTAAACCACACAATTCTGAGTCAAAGTTCAAAGGTCAAGCTGTTATGACTAACTAGAGATGGATCAGTCACAGAAATTCCTTAGATGTAAAATATGAGACCTGACACTATCCAATCCACAGTATGGGACAAATTTGGACATTAACTAAAGAAACTAAGGTGTATAATATCACAACAAAGACTGGAAATGACTTTATGCTTCCAAAACTGATTAAAGTTATCAAACACTAACATACACTATAGAAACAAAACACAAACACTGACTCATAAACTCTTATGTAACTAAAGCCATGTTGTTCCACCGGCTCATACCTGCCGCTATCCTGTTAAGCAGCTGCTGTCGGGCAATGATCCTGCCCAGCCTGTACCCGGAGCGCCGTCTAAGGGGGTCCATCCTCAGGTAGATATCCTGCGACTCTGGGCTCATGTTTCCCAGGTATTCGCAGCTCTCGGTGCGCGGCAGCTCTCTGTACATAATCACACAATGCGAAACGTCCGGCACCCCCCTCCCCAAAAACAAATACCTGAGACAGTCAAGTAATGTGTCCAGCAACAAGCCAACATGTGCGAGATGTGAGTCTGTAGAGTTCCAGAGGAGTGCCAGCTGTCAGCCCCGCCCCTTTTTGAGTCACATGACTAGAGGTGAGCCAATGAGAAGCCAGGATGAAGAGGGCAGGTCTTGTGGTCGAGCTGAATTCAAGGTCTGTGCGAGCGCTGCTCGGTTCAGGAGGGAAATATAAATACCAGAGGAATGCCTGTGAACTGAGCGAGTGGAGAAAGCTGGAGAGCAGGGGGCCGTGGGAGGGGAAAAAGAAAAACAGCGTGGCTAAGAGAAACACCCAGAATGAAAAGAACAAGACTGCTGCTGTGAAGGCCCACTCAGGTGCCAAGTTTGCTAAGGAGGAGTTTGTTAGTTGGGAAAAGAGAAATGAAGAGTGACAGGAAAAGAGAAATGTTTGGTCTTACAGACTTTATTCAAATGGTTTTAGACTAAAACATTTGAATAAGACAATACAAATTGAAAACAGACCCAAAAGCGATTGTTTATATGAGGAAAAAGAATGCCAAAAGGTGTCTTGTTGGCAAACTTAATCCCCAACCCCCTGTTTGCTCTGAGCACAGTGGGGTTTCACCTTGTGAAACAGCCATTCAGGCTAAAATGGCCATTTCACACATTAAAATAGGTTGTACAGGAAACGCCTCAACTGTAGGTGAAACACAAGAACCTTTATTTATGCTGGAATAATGTGAATTTATCACTTGGCCTTAATTTCCAAGTGATTTCCAAGATTTCTAACAATACAATACAATACAATACAATACAATACAATACAATAAAATAAAATAAAATAAAATAAAGTAAAAAAATTAAGATTAAGATTAAACATAAACAAACACATTCAAATAATAATAATTTAATGTGTGAAATGGCCATTCATTCTAAAATGGCAATTTCTAAGTGAAAAAACATGATAAAATAAAATAAAATAAAAGAATAAAAATAAAATAAAATTGTGTCATTATTAATATATGTTCCTAATTATCTCTTAGCTCCATTTGCATAAAAAAATTATAAATACAAAATAAGAAAATTAAAGATTAAATATAAATTTAACATTTTATATTTTATATTTAATCAAGATTAAATATATATATAAAAAATGTAAATAATAATAATTTAATGTGTGAAATGGCCATTCCTGCTAAGATTTCACTTGGACAGATTTGTAGAAACATAATAAAATAAATAAAATAAAATCTAAAATAAAATAAATAAAGTTTCATTAATATATGTAATATATGCATTAATAAATGTAAAAAATATAAAATAATAATAAAAAGATTAAACATAAATTAAAATCATTTAATGTGTAAAATGGCCATTCATGCTAAAATGTCAATTTCCAAGTGATTTCCAAGACAGATTTCTAAAAACATGCTAAATAAATAAAATAAAATAAAACAAAACGAAAGAATGTTTCGTTTCTATATGTTCTGAATTATCTCTTAGCTCCACTTTACTCCACTCCACTATAAAAAATAATAATAATAATAATAATAATAATAATAATAATAATTTAATGTGTGAAATGGCCATTCATGCTAAAAAGGAAATGATTTCCAAGACCGATTTCTAGAAACATGATTAAAATAATAAAATAAAATAAAATAAAATGTGTCATTAATATATGTTCATTTTTTAATTATCTCTTAGCGCAACTTGCATTATTATAAATATAAAATAAAAATAAGCTTAAATATAAAAAATAATTTAAATAATAATAATTTGATGTATTACATAACAATTATTTATTATTTTATTTTTAATACTAAAGTCGTCAAAAGTAGAAAAATTAAGTCATTCATAACAGTAATTAAAAAAATAAAAACAGTTGTATGTGTCAATCTCAAATAGTTGTATGTGGTCAATCTTCAATGCTGTCTGCTTTAACTGATACTTTAATGAAACACAAATAAGATCTACATATGCAAAAGAAACTTAGTACAACACAAATCTTCTTTCTATGTAATTGCTTTGTATGTATCAAGAAAGATGACATTGTAAATCGCACACTTGCCACCTGTTAAAAGTTGTATGTGTACATGAATCTAATGTACTTGAGTAACTAAAATACCTTTGGTAAACCTAATTCATTACAAAAATACATGTAAGGCACTCACAGTTTTTGGTTATACTAAAGCATATTAAATTAGAATTTGAATGAAAAAAAAAAAAAAAAAAAAATGAATGGAAGGTTTGCAAGTGCATCTGTTCCATTGCTGTATGGAACAACTTGAGTCTTCAGACTGAAAATAGACTCCACATCTTTGCAAACAGTTCCACCCTCTGTTGACTAAACTCCATTGCTCTTAAGGCACTGGTGAACAGCACACATTTCCTGTTAGCATGTGTTAGAAACCTCTCGCTCCTTGTCTAAGTGTGAGCAAACGCATAAACACATGAACAGGGTACGAATGGGCACGACACCAAGTCAAACACATTCTGTGCCCCCTCCCTGGCTGGCACACACTAACCATACTAGAAACCACACAAAGACCGCAATTCACCCAGCGCCTGCAATTCTGCTGCTATTTATACATAAACTACCCCATCCCTCACTCCAACGCCCCTCGCCACAGGAAAGTTTTCATGTTTTCTACTCTGTAACAGTTTTTAAGACATTCTGTGCAGTTTGTGTCGCTACATTAAAAATGATCTCATATGTTGACGCAAAGCTTTAGCTTATAAACAAGGCACAGTTCGTGCTCTTGCATTCCCATAATGCACAAAAGCGCTCTGTTGACCGCAGGTGTAATTTAAGTGACTGACAGAGGTTGATTCGTTTTCCACACAGACTGCTTAAAGAGTTGATTAATGTTAAGCTGAATGGGATTTTAAATACTATATGTGCGTATATATGGGGTTTTCAAGCATCAAAACAAAAGTTTAATACAGCTATATGTTTTTCATAGTAGTTTCATACACACTTTTTTCTCGCAATTGCGAGTTTACATCTTGGAATCTCTGACATTTGTTCTCAGAACTGCTTGAAACAAATTCACAATTCTGCCTTTTTTCTCACAATTCTGACCTTTTTTTTTCAGAATTGCGATTTTATATCTTGCAATTGTGAATGTATCCCTCTCCCCCCTTTTTAATAAAATGTTTATATCTCACAATTCTGAAAAAAAAAGCTTTTTGTAAGCTTTATTGTGCAATTCTAAGAAAAAAAATTGTGAGAAAAAAGTCTGAATTGCATGTTTTTATCTAGTTTTATCTAGTTTTATCTAGTTCATATCACGCAATTCTGAGGAAAAGTCTCAATTGCGAGTATTTATATCGCAATTGTGAGTTTATATCACGCAAGTCTGAGAAAAAAGTCAGAATTGTGAGAAAAAAGTCAGGATTGTAAGTTTTTATCTCACAATTGTGAGTTCATATCACGCAAGTCTAACATCATACAACTTGCAACTGTGAGTTTATAACGTGCAATTCTAACTTTTGCAATTGTAAGAAAAAAACAATTGTAAGAAAAAAGTCTGAATTGCAAGTTTTTGTCTCCCAATTGTGAGTTTATATCACACAGTTCTAAGAAAAAAGTCAGAACTGTGAGAAAAAAAATGAGAATTGTGAGAAAAAAAGTCAGAATTGTGAGATATAAACTCGCAATTCTAAAAAAAAGGTCAGAATTGTGTGAAAAGTTTGAATTGCAAGTTTTATCTCACAGTTGTTAGTTTATATCACGCAATTCTAAGAAAAAAGTCAGAATTGTGAGAAAAAAAGTCAGAATTGTGAGATATAAACTCGCAATTCTAAGAAAAAAGTCAGAATTGTGAGAAGAAAGTCAGAATTGCATGTTTTTATCTCGCAGTTGTGAGTTTAAATCACGCAATTCTGAGAAAAAGTCAGAATTGTGAGAAGTCAGAATTGCAAGTTTTCATCTTACAATTATGAGTTTATATCACGCAAGTCTGACTTTATACAACTTGCAACTGTGAGTTTATAACGTGCAATTCTAACAAAAAAAAGTCAGAATTGTGAGGTATAATCTCACTATTCTAAGAAAAAAAGAATTGTAAGAAAAAAGTCTAAATTGCAAGTTTTTATCTCCCAATTGTGAGTTTATATCACGCAATTCTAAGAAAAAAGTCAGAATTGTGAGCTATAAACTCATAATTCTAAGAAAAAAAGTCAGAATTGTGAGAAAAAAGTCTGAATTGCAAGTTTTTATCTCAGTTTATATCATGCAAGTCTGACTTTATAAGTCGCAACTGCGAGTTTATAATGCACAATTCTGAAAAAGCCAGAACTGTGAAAAAATGCAGAATTGCAATTGTGAGATCATATCAAGCAATTCTGAGAAAAAAAAGCCTAAATTGTGAGTTTTTATATCACAACTGTGAGTTTATACCATGCAATTCCGAGAAAAAAGTCAGAAATGTAAGGTTTTATTTCACAATTGTGAGTTTATATCATGCAATTCTGAAAAAAGTTAGAATTGCGAGAAAAAAGTCAGAACTGTGACATATAAACCCGTCAAAAAAGTCAGAATTGCTTGTCAATAAATTCACAATAACCTTTTTTTATTCAGTGGCAGAAATGGGCTTCCATAGATGTCTTTGACATCTATAAATACAGCATAAAAAGAACAAAGAATAACAAATACACAATAAAAATAATAAATGGACTTCATAACAATAAATTGACTCTCTACATTAATGAAAAACACGCAGAATAATATATATATATATATATATATATATATAGATATATATATATATGTATATAAATTAAATGATTAATTGCTTTAAATATTGTATTGCTTGTGTTCAATAATCCTTCAGTCAATGACAGCCTGCTTCAGGTCTGGCATAGGTTTGGTTATTTTAAAGGAAATGGGTGGTAAAAAGTGTACTACGCACTTTACTGCCCAATTTTACAGCACAATGAGTCAGACTGACAAAATAAATCAGCTATTATATCATACCATATCATAAC
Organism: Labeo catla; assembly: GCA_012976165.1. Lineage (NCBI taxonomy): Eukaryota > Metazoa > Chordata > Actinopteri > Cypriniformes > Cyprinidae > Labeo > Labeo catla. The sequence goes on from VONZ01000391.1 coordinate 99,260, forward strand.
TTCAGTCACTTTAATTGGTCTGTATAGACATATGATGGTATCTTCAATGGTTGTACATAGAAATGGCTCACAAGTGCTCTCTGATTGATGAAGCGCTCTGGACTTACATGAAATAAAACTTTCAACAAAGCTACAGCTAGTAGAAAATAGTTTGGGCAAGTCAAATCAATTATTAGATGCTTTTTTCAACATAGCAAGAACAAGGACAGGTTTTTGTAAACACTACGCCCCCACGTCTAAATTGAGTGATGCAACATTTAGTCTTTATTAATTATTGGCTGAGATTGCTTTGTAGATTAGCCACTTCTCCAACACATTTTGAGCTTTATGTCGGAGAAGATGTGTTATTGAAAACAGATCAAACATTTTTGTCATGCAGAACGGAGTGCTTGGCCAGATTTAGCTCAAGATTCAGAGCCAAACCTGCCTTTGCCAAGTCTCTCATCATCCCTATACTGGAGCCAAAGACGAATGTCTGACAGCTCTCAAAATAAATGTATGCAAAAGTGGAGGAGAAAACAGAGCCTGCTCGCCACTCGCCAAAGAATGCACATTCCACATGCGCTCTCGCTCTCTTTTTCTTTCTATCTGAAAGGAAACCTGGGAAAAGGTTGCCATAATGGTTATGGCTTATGGCTTATTAGGCCAATTATTAGTTCTACTATTAATGCAATTTTGAAAAATAATATTACTATTACAATTACAATAATAATTGAATGCAAAACTATTTTCAGATACTGACTTCTAATGGTATAATGGCTGTCAGAATTAATACAATCAACATGAAATCATAATTGAGGATCCAATTAGCTCTTGGTTCCACTTGCATTATCTTAAAAATTGCATTAAAAAAAAGACACATTAAATTTAATAATTGAATAAAAAATGACACACAAGGGGAATAATAGTAAAAGAATAAATGAATTAATTAATAAGTTTAAACTAACAAATACGTTTAAAATTAACAAATTAATTAATAATAAAGAAAAAAAATAAAAACAGATAAATGAAATAGTAAGATTATTTAAAATACATAAATAAAATAAAAACAATAATAATAATAGTAATGCAGAAGGGGGGTAAAAAGATTAATTAAAGATAAATAAAAAAACATACAATTTTATATAAATAATACACACAGGTTTATTAGAAAAGAATAAAAAAGATAAAGATAAATAAATGAACTAATAAGTTAAAGAATAAATGAATTAATTAATAAGCCATATTATTCATAATAAATAAATAAAGAAAGATTAAAGATAAATGAATAAATTAATTAGTAAATAAAACAAATAAATGAAATATAATAACATCAATAATAATAATAATGCACAAGGAAAACAAAATGATAAAGACAATTAAATGAAATAATGAAATAATTTAACATAAATAATACACAAGGAGGATTATTAGAAAAGAATAAAAAAGATAAAGACAAATGAATGAGCTAATAATTAAATAAAATAATTAAATGAATAATAATAATTAAGATAAATAAATTATGTAATTTAATATAAATAATACACAAAAGGTTTTATTAGAAAAGAATAAAAAAGTTAAGGATAAATAAATTAACATAAGTAAAAGATTAAATGAATTATTAATTCATAATAGATAAAAATAAACAAGAAAGATAAACTAAAGATAAATGAACAAATCAATAATAAAATAATAATAAAAAATAAATACATGAAATATAATAACATCAATACTGCTACTACAACAATAATAATAATAATAATAACAACAACAACAGTGAATAAAAAGCTAAATAATGACAAATTAAGACAAATTAATAATGTAATGATTTAATATAAATAATACACCACAAGGGGGACTATTAGAAAGGAACACAAAAAAGGATGAAGATAAATAAATGAACAAGTAAATAATAACAAAAATGAATAAAAACAAATAAAAATAATAAATAAAAATTACATTGGGGGAGTGAAGAAAAGAAATTAAAGAACAAGGAAATGAAGTACACACAAGGGGGTTGATTAAATATAAAAAAAGATAAATATATGAACTAACTAACAAACAAACAAGTAAATAAATAAATATTGCATATATGTTGCATAGTTTTTGACTCAGAAGACATCAAAATAAGCCACTGCTCCATATACAGCCTGTCTCAGCACGTTTGAACTGTTGTTGAGTGGCAACAGCATAAATCTTAACCTCAGATCTTTGAAGAGCGCAGTAGATGGTTTTTTGGATATTACACAGACAGCACTACTTCACAGTCATCTTGGTACTTCATTTGTGTATTTTTCCACTAGCTGAAGCAGAAGCCAGAAGCAGCTGCCAAGAAAACTTAACTGTATTTGTACACCTTCATGAATTAATAGCCACATTTTGATGGGAAACAAAAATAAACATTTTTGCGGCTTCCACAATCAGGTCAGATGAGGATTAGCCACAAGAGAGAGACCTGTCAGAATGACAGCTGATTCCTAATAAAACGTCCGCCTGAGAAACTCAGGCTTGGGATGCTGACTCCACAACTTACAGCGTACAGAGAGCGAAGATATCAACACAGCCAGTGGAAAGAAAAGTTATCGGCATAATATTTACTCTGTGGGTTTCTGGGAAGGGCCGCTGAACGTGGGCAGGAGCCAGATAAAACCAGCAGGTGCTTACGATTCGCTCCAGCAGGGAGAGACGGCAGACAACGAAATGTTTCTGCTGTCTCTTCTGAATTCGGCTTTGATTGAATCTCCCATTGAAAACGTCAAAGCCGCATCACATTTATGAGTTTTCTTTGCTTTGAGAAAAATGTTCTTTTGTTTAAGCGTAACTTTATATGGTAAAACCGACTAGATTGTGTGCAAAACGAGCTAAATGCTGTTGTAATCCGTCTTTCTTGTAGGCCCTGATCGCTGCTGCCTTTGGTTTAAGAGGCTCTTTTGCAAATGGCTTGTCAGGAGATTTGAAAGATGTCTAAGCGCTCTATACGATCCTGAAACAAAAGTGTTGAAATGCAGACCATAATGCAACCATACTGCAATCCTACACAAATCCCTTATTCCATGTCCCTCATTCAATGCTTTAGTCTTGGACGGCAGACTCATGGACAGTCCACTGACTGACATACACAAAAATGGGAAATGCCGATTGAAATCTAATATAAAATCTAAAATACAACTTTGCATTTATTAAAGGGATAGTTCACCCAAAAATGAAAATTATGTCATTAATTACTCATGTCGTTCCAAAAATGTACACTGTAAAAAATAAAAAACACAATTTGTTGAGTCGGCTTAAAATAATTTGTTACCCTGCTGCTAAAATTTTAAGTTCAGTCAACTAAAATAAGTTTATTCAACTTGAAATGTTAAGTTGTACTAAGTAAGAACTTAGATATTTGTGTTTGCTAAACTTAACAGATGGGTAAGTAACCCAGCTGCCTTAAAATTTTTTAGTTGATTCAACTCAAATATCTAAGTTGTCACTTAGTATAATTTAACATTTCAAGTTGAATAAACTTTTTTTGAGTTGACTGAACTTAAAATTTTAAGGCAGCCAGGTTACAAATTATTTTAAGCTGCCTCAAAAAATTGTTTTTTACAGTGTAAGACATTCATCTTCGGAACACAAATTAAGATATTTTTGAGGAAATCTGAGAGCTTTCTGACCCTGCATAGACAGCAATGCAACTAACACGTTCAAGGTCCAAAAAGGTAGTAAGGACATCGTTAAAATAGCCAATGTGACATTTTATGAAGTTATATGGATACTTTTTGTGCGCAAAAAAAACAAAAATAACTACTTTATTTAACAATTTCTTCTCTTCCGTGTCAGTCTTTGGCGCACGTTCACATGGACTATTTTAACGATGTCTTTACTAACTTTCTGGCCCTTGAACATGTCAGTTGCATTGCTGCCTATAGGGTCAGAAAGCTCTCGGATTTTATCAAAAACATCTTTATTTGTGTTCCAAAGATGAACAAAGTCTTACGGGTTTGGAATGACATGAGGGTGAGTAATTAATGACAGATTTTTTATTTTTGGGTGAAGTATCCCTTTAAACCCGCTAGAAAATTTGAAAAAAGAAACCAGGTTGACACACTGGATTTGACCAAATTTGCAATGTAACTGATATTTTGGAGGTTATTTTGTAATTGCTTAAAGTTTCTGCTCTTTTTCTGGTTTAGGAACCTGATTTGAACTGTATTTTTTTTTCATACTAGTCTACTATTGTGGTATACTCTATTTTAGATAAATAGATTTTAGACTACACAATAATTATAAAAACAATAAACAAAAAATGCTTGTAATTGGTTGCTTTTAATGTTTAAAGGAGAAGTTTGCTTCAAGAACAAAAATTTACAGATAATTTACAGATAAGTCATCCAAGATGTTCATGTCTTTCTTTCTTCAGTCGTAAAGAAATTATGTTTTCTGAGGAAATTTTTAGGATTTCTCTCCATATCGTGGACTTCAATGGTGCTAACGAGTTTGAACTTCCAAAATACAATTTAAATGCAGCTATAAAGGACTCTAAATCTATCCCAGGCGAGGAAGAAGAGTCTTATCTAGCCAAACGATTGGTTATGTTGTAAAAAAAAATGGACTAATTATATACTTTTTAACCTCAAATGCTCGTCTTGTCTATCTCTTCAAAATCGTCCTACATTGCTGTGGAAATACCAACCCAGTGTTTACAAAGTTAATGTGCAAAGAAGATAAAACACCCTTTAAAAAAAAAAGGTAAGACAGCGATGTAGAATGATTTTGAAGTTGGAGAAGAAAATGAGATGGGAGTTTTTCGACATACCCTAACTGTCTTGAACCGGAATACATGCAGAGCTAGACAAGATGAGCATTTGAGGTTAAAAAGGTATAAATTGTCAGTTTTTTTTAGAAAATAACTGATTGTTTTGCTAAATAAGACCCTTCTTCCTTGGCTGGGATTGTTTAGAGCTCTTTGAAGCTGCATTTAAACTGCATTTTAGACATTCAAACTCACGTCCACTATATAAAGAGAAATCCTGAAATGTTTTCCTCAAAAAACATAATTTAAAAGGTAATGAACATCTTGGATGACAAGGAGTGAGTAAATTATCTGTAAATATTTGTTCTGGAAGTCAACAACTCTTTTAAGTAGGTGGTTGTTAGCCAGAATAAGCTTTTGAACCAGACTTCTTTGCTGAGAATCAAAAAGCTGTGTTTTTTTTTAAAGGGAAATGAATACTTTCATTCAGCAAAGTTGCACTAAACTGATCAAAAGCATCATTAAAGGCATTTATAAAGTTAAAAATATTTCTATTTCCAATAAATGTTTTTTTTTCTGTTCGTCAGAATCCTAAAAAATGGATCATGGTTTACACAAAAATAGTTAGCAGCAAAACTGTTTTCAATATTGAAAAGTAATGTTTCTTGAGCACCAAATCAGAATGGTTTCTGAAGGACCATGTGACACTGGAGACTGAAGTAATGACTTCTTAAAATTCAGCTTTGCCACCACATGATTAATTCCATTTTAAAATATATTACAGTAAAAAACAGTTCTTTTAAAATGTAATAATTTTTCACAATATTGCTGTTTTCATTATATTAACAGTGGTGGCCAAAATGATTAGAACACTAGTATTTTCACCAGCTAAAAAATGGTTTTAAGTTAGTTATTTCTATCTTTTGCTGCAGTGTGTCATTAGGAAATATCAGTTTACATTTCCAAACATTAATTTTGCCATTAATTGTAATAAACTGTGAGATTTTTGTAGTCGGACAACAGCAAGTGCTCCACACAGAGATATCTGGAAGTCTGTCTGGAATGACAAGCACTGTTGCAACGTCTCCAAGATGCCTCAAGACCTGCAAAGCTACCTGAAAAACTACTAGGGCAAAAGCTGCTTTAAACGCTTGGATGCTCACACCAAATGCTGATTTAGTTAAGTTATCAGAAGTTAAAGGAGAAGTCCACTTCCAGAACAACAATTTACAGATAATGCACTCACCCCCTTGACATCCAAGATGTTCATGTCTTTCTTTCTTCAGTTGTAAAGAAATTATGTTTTTTGAGGAAAACATTTCTGCATTTTTCTCCATATAATGGACTGCTTTGGTGCCCCGAGTTTGAATTTCCAAAATGCAGTTTAAATGCAGCTTCAAACGATCCCAAATGCGATTGTAAACAATCCCAGCCGTGGAAGAAGGGTCTTATCTAGCGTGACGATTGGTTCTTTTCATTTAAAAAATACAATTTAAATACTTTTTATTCTCAAACGCTCATCTTGCCTTGCAGTCCTTGAACTCTGTGTATTCTGGCCCAAGACAGTTAGGGTATGTTGAAAAACTGACCGTATTTTCTCCCTCAACTTCAAAAATCTTTTCAAAATCATCCTACATCGCTGCAGATGTAACAAACACCCTTAACCAAAAAAGGTAAAACAGTGATATAGGACAATTTTGAAGTTGAGAGAGAAAATACGGTCTGAGTTTTTCGACATACGTACTCGAGCTACAATACACAGAGTTCAGGGAGTAAGACAAGACGAGTGTTTGACATTAAAAGTATATAAATTATATTATTTTTATGAAAATAACCAATCGTTTCACTTGATAAGACCCTTCTTCCTCGGCTGGGATCGTTTGAAGCCACATTTAAACTGCATTTTGGAAGTTCAAACTCGGGGCACCATATCAGTCTATTATATGGAGAAAAATCCTGAAATGTTTTCCTCAAAAAACACAATTTCTTTATGACTGAAGAAAGAAACATCTTGGATAACAAGGGGGTGAGTACGTTATCTGTAAATTGTTGTTCTGGAAGTGGACTTCTCCTTTAATTGATAAAGAAAATCTATTTATGACATTATTTTTGACAGCATCCTCATTTTACAGCATGTTTACACAAGTGCCTAAAACTTTTAATAATACTGTAGCTTTGCAGGTAGGTTTCTTGAAGTGTCTTGGAGATGTTGCCACCGTTCCTCTGGATTTAGTCTGTCTCAGTTTTTTTCTTCATGTCATTCTCGACAGACTGGATGATGATGAGCAAACTAATGTCAAAAAGAATTTTTGGAAATGTAAACTGACATTTCCTTCTAACACACTACAGCAAAAGATGAAAATAACTGACAAAACCATTTTTTAGCTGGTGAAAATACTAGTGTTCTAATCATTTTGGCCACCACTGTATAATGCAACAAATGCAGCTTTGCTGAGCATAAGAGGCTTCCTTCATAAACACTAAAAAAACTTACCGACCCCAAACTAAATGTTACTGTATAAACGGCAATTTTCAATTTGTCCAAAGTTTTAAAAAATAAGCTTTGTTTTGAAGGGCAAAACTAAAAGGCGGAGCTCTATCTGCCAGAATATCCTTCATGGCTGAACTTTTAATAGAGGCTCAAGTCAGACTGAAATATACCCCTCTCGGGAGTCACACTGAGCTTTCCACCGTCATGCCTCAAAGAGCTCCTCATTGTTTGGCATGTGTATAAACAGTCAGGCCAGAGCGTGCACATGACTGCCACCTACATAGCACATCACATCTCTGAAATACATATATGGAAATGAACGTGATAAGCATGCCAACAATGCCTCAACATTTCATCACAATCCCCATGGCAGCCCAAAGATGCACCCTTGAAGAAGACAAATATACAAGCTGTTAAAGATTTCGATCTAATAACAGCAGACTTGTAATTACTCTCCAATAAAACAAACAGATGGACCACCATAAAGCACTCCAAGAGAAAAATATGAAAAATGATTACTGGTGTTTTCCACTAAGGCACCACGTTGCATTGACTGACATCTAGTGGTCAAACACTGTCATGTGTCTTTACTTTAAACGCTAGATGTTTAGAAATGTATAGAAATAGCAGTTTCTAAAAATGCACAGTGCAATTCATCTGCCAGTGAGTTTACATTTAAATAACCATACTAAAATAAAACGCTGAAGTAGACCAGTGCTTGCACTGTGACAGATGATGCATAACTCCTCATTCAATATATATAGAATGAAGTTGTCGTCTACTATGTACATATTAGTATAATTAACATATTCATAAAGCTATTTTTCAGGTCGGGGCATGTTGTCACATGCTTTCTACTGAAGCACGTTGTTAAATGTGTTTCAAATTAGACCTATGTTTATATTGTATTCATGCTTTCAAATAAGAACATAAAAAGTGCAGTATTCATTGGGTAAAACAGTAGTTTGATGTGTTGTAGCCTAATTGTTTTACTTTTTAAACTTCGCTGAAAGCTCTACAATAAACACACAAAAATATTTGGCATAAAACGTTTTTACTCAGAAATTTGCTTGTAAATTTCACTAATAACTGAAATTTTGAAATAGAAAGACTATTTTATTTGAAACTATACTTCAATAATAATTTTGATTTACAAATTCGAAATATTTACGTTAGCAAAAAGTGTGACAACTAGCCCCAATCTTTTTTACTGTATTATTCCAAACCCCTAGTATATGATAACGCAAGGGTTAAGCAACTTCAACATCGCTGCTCAATAAACTCAAAACAATAAATAAATGCAAACTTTTTCTCTCATGTTGTGCGCGTCATCATGAACGCTACGATGCAGGGTGCGTGAACTTTTACTTCAGTGTCACTAACCTGCAAGTCGTCTCTCTCTGACACTTTTCCACAATAAATCCCAAGCTTTGGTCGTGGATTCTCTGAGCTGTTCACTGAACGATCGTCTGAGTGTCAGTGCGAGAGACTTTCGTTTCGCTGTCATCGTCAATCCGCGCTCATAATCAATCAGTGGCTCGCCCGCGAACTCCCGTTATTTCTCAAAGATAGCGACACTCCTCGTCCTATTCTTCACCTGCCCCGCAGCCACAGACAGCAACGGCAAACTTTTCCGAAAAATAAATGCATATCTAAAGGAATAAAGTGGTAATAATCTCCCAAATAATCCGGTTTTGGACACGCGCTGGCAAAAGACGCGCAGCCTCTGTGTGGAGCCGCCGTGTGTTTCAGAGCAGATGTGGGTTTGTTTGAAGTTTCTCCTTATGCTCGTAACATACGATCACTCTCTCTCTTTCTCTCTCTCTCTCAAACACACACACACACACACTCTTTGGTTCATCACTCTCACTACTAGAGGACTTCATTTCAAGCCTCACCAAAGATCTCAGATCACGCACTCCATATTATTTTCGCATTCTGTTTATTTTTTCCGCAATAAATAAATAAATAAACAAATAGTTGCTGCATTTGCTATGTTAAATGCAAATACAAATATTACAAATCCTAAAAAATAGTAATACAAAAGCATATATAAATCATATATATCATATATATATATATATATGTATAAATAAATAATATAAAATGTATTTGTGGAACTGTGTATTTTAAATATAAATATATCAACAAATGAAGAGTTCATTTGCAAAAATAGATAACTCCATTTTTTAATAATTTTCACAAATCATGTTTTTTCATTGTGCATTCCAATTAATCTCAATCAAACTGCAGTTTGGTTACTTTGATTAGGTAAAAAATGACTAAAATACAGCTAACTAACATTAAAACCCAATAAAAACATGATAATAAAAAAAACATGATTTTTGAAAATTTAAAAAAGCAGAGTTATCCATTTTTGCAAATAAACTTCAAATATTATATATACATTTGTAATACATATTAATTTGTCCTCCAATAAATAAATAAATAAATGCTGTATTTCCTGTGTTTAAAAAATGCAAATAAATGAATAATATTAAAATATTAAAAAATCCCAAATGTATATATAAATAAAAAAAAATCTAATGCTGTCCAAACAATTAATCGCTATAAACTGCATAATATACATTATAAATATATAATATTAAAAATCCTAAAATAATAGTAATACAAAAGTATATATAAATATATAATAAAAAATCTAGTGCTGTCAAATCGATTATTTGCAATTAACTGCATAATATATTTGTGTGTACTGTGTATATTTTTATGTATATACATATATATATGTGTGTGTTTATATAAACATAAATATAACACAACACACACACACACACACACACATTCATATATTTTGTAAACACAAACTTTTATTTTGGATGCGATTAATCGCAATTAATCAATTTGCAATTAATCAATATTCTAAAATAATTGTAAAAATGTATAAATATATAATATAAAATGTATTTGTGGAAGTGTATTGTAAATATAAATATATCAACAAATATTATACATGCATTTGTAATAATATGTAATACATTTTAAAATACTAATAAATACAAAAAATAAAAACAACAACAACATACTTTTGCCTTTTCAAAAACTTCTTTCTCAAGGCAAAAAGCACAAAACTCCATTCACATACTCTAGTCTAAAGAACAAAAGCAATATAATATAATATAAAAATACATAAAGTAAATGAAAGTTTGGGACACAAAAAAAGTGTATAAAGAAAAATGGTCATGCTGAGGAAGGACTGACATACCATGAACACTGACGGCTCATTTAATTATGAGCCTCTATGGTTTCCATTTTGCACTCAGCATGGCTTTATCATCATAACAGAGAGGAGATTGCTTTTTGTGACAGGTTTTCTGTCTGCAATGTCAAAAGTTGATCCAAGCTAAGATGGCTGGGATGGAAAAAAGTAAGTGACGACAAAAAGTGAGTCTAATGGAGAAATTAATACTTTCAATGACTACTGCATGCCGTGAAACTCGTATCAGAGTCTATTCAGCTTGAATCCAGGATTTGTTATTAAAAGAATGAGGTTTAGCGTTGCATTAACATAAAGCAATGCAGTATTTGCTGTCTTCAGATCAGAGGGAACAGTGTTGCGCAGCCAGTCATGTGTCTAGGAAAAGGTACGAGTGTGGCCTTTACCAAGGTGAGTGTTAATACGCCTAAGCTTTATTCACTAATGGAGTCATCTGATGGGAAAAACCGTCCGGGAGAACATGAGGGTCATCTGCTGTGCTTCAGCTAACGTGTCAAAGGTCAAAGGTCGGGCCAAACATTTCCCCTCTTGCGGGATCTGTAATGGAATGCCTGGCTTGGCGATACGACCGTCTGACTGCTTAAAGAAAATACTAATGAAGACTGAAATGAAGACCACCTAAATGATGACCTACAGCTTTCTATTCTCAGATTCATTTGTGTGACACACAGACTGCTGGACTTTCAATACTGCAAAGTCAGGTCGTGTCTGTCCACCTCAGCAACTGTCTCACTCCATCACTGCTCCAGCTGGCTGTTCTGAGCCCTTGATCTCCTGTCTGTCAGCAGCTGATCTCTTCGAGAGACCCATCACTTTAAACTTCAGCACAGGCTTTCCATTATAAAAGCAGCCTACAGAGCAAAATAACAAACCAGCGGTCAGCACAACCTTGATGACTCTCAGCCTCACTGTCAAAACAGTAGAAGCCGAATGTGTCATCTCCTGTCACATTGCATTTCAAGCAGTCTACAATGAAATAAGCAGAAAGCATTAAATCATAACATACACTATACACAACTTGATACGTTCATAACCGTTCCAAACGTCTCGTGAAATAAACTGATCTCAGAGATTAAAACCGAAATGGATATTGTGAAAGAAACGAGCCAGCCCAGATGTGGATCTACGCGTGCTTATATGAAGTAACCGAATAATTAGTTTCACAGAATTGCAGTGCAAACCCTCAACGCCTGCCAGGGAGAATATGAATGTCGTACAGATGGTTGAGCTCGAGCATCAAGAAAACTCAATGGACTTCTGCCAGGCAGCACATTTGCACAGTAGCCAAGCTGGTGTCTCTGCATTCTCACCAGCGTCGAAGTACGCAATTGAAACCACATGGATCTTCAAAATGCTGAAATTCCTCGTTTAAAAATATTTGAGCCTATTTAACGCGAGCCTTTAGTCGCTGTCTGGTCCTGCGCTCAGTAATGGGGTCACGCGGGTCACGGTCCTGATCAAAGCCTTTAACAGGAAGCGCTGTGCTCGTGGCTCCGCGCTATCATTTCTTTTTGCTGTGATGTTCTCGCCATCATTCGGGAATAGGACTGTTGATATCAAGGAGATTATTATGGCCAGTCTAGTCTAGAAACACACAGGAAGCAGTGATGTAAAAGAGGAAGTGGCTGTTAGAATGTGAATGGCCATATGGGTTTGCTATTTTGACACAACCTCATCAACCTCTTATCTTTTCTCCAAACATGAGTCAATGAATAGTAAAAGAATCAACAGAAAGAACAAACTAGTGAATTAATGAATGAATCAGTGAGTAGTAAACGAATCAACAGCTACTGCAATATTTGCTTGTTACTTGATAAGAAACAAAGAGAACGAATGACTGAATGAACAAAGGAATGATGAAAGAATGATAACAGAATCGATAGTCACTAATGTTTGTTATCCATTTGTGACTGAATGAGAATGAATGAACTGAGCAAACAACTGAATCAGTGACTGAATGAATGAATAGTAAAAGACTCAACAGCTATGATCGTTTTTGCTAGCAATTTGTGACTGAATAAACAGAATATCTGAGAAGAAAGAACAAGCAAACCAGATAAACTAATGAATGAATCATCAATGAATCAATAAAATAATCAGCAGCTACTGTAATATTTTGGTTGTAACTTTTGATTCAATGAAGAAAATGAATGATGGAATGAACAAACAAGCAAACGACTGAATGAAATAAATGAACAAATCAGTGAATGATTAATAAGAGAATCAAAAGCCACTATAAGATTTGTTAACTGCTTGTGACTGAACAAAGTGAACAAACAAACAACTTAACAAAAGACTGAATCAATGAATAGTAAAAGAACCAACATCTACTATAATTTTTGCTAGTAATTTGTGAATGAACAGAAAGAACAAACAAACCAGTGAATGAATGTATCAATGAATAGTAAAATAATCAACAACTGCTGCAATATTTGCTTTTAACTTGTGATTAAACAAAGAAAACAAACAACAGAATGAACAAACAATCAAATCAATGTATGAACCAATGAATCAATGAATAATAACAGACTCAGCAGACACCATAATATTTGTTGACCATTTGTGACTGAATGAAAAAAAAAATTAATGTTCTGGGCTAACAAACAAACTGAATTAATGAATGAATAAACTAATAGTAAAATAATGAATAGCTAGTATATTTTTGCCAGTTAACTTGTGACTGAACAAACAAAACAACTGAAAAGAAAGAACAAACAAATGAATTAATAAACGATTCAATGAATCATAAAATATTGCAGCAATTACTGCAATATTTTCTCTGTAAATTGTGATTCAATGAAGAGAATGTATGACAGAATGAACAAACAAACAACTCAATAAATAAACGAATCAGTGAGTGATTAATCACAGAATCAACAGCCACTATAATATTTGTTTACCATTTGTGGATGAATGAACTGAACAAACAAACAACTCAGTAAATGACTGAATCAATGAACAGTAAAAGAATCAACAGCTATGACAGTTTTTACTAGTAACTTGAGACCGAACAAACAAATTAACTCATGAACCACTAAATAATAGTAAAAGAATCAGCAGCTACTGCACTATCTGCGCTATTACCTTGTGATTAAACAAAAAGAATGAATTACAGAACGAACGAACAAACTAACGAATCAATCAATTAATCAATAATAACAGGATAATCAGCTTCTATAATATTTGCTAGCTACTTGTGACTGAATGAAAAGAATGAATGAACTGAAGAAGCAAACATACAACTGATTCAGTGACTGAATCAATGAATAGAAAAAGAATCAAGTCAAAAAAATATTTTTTAGTCACTTGTGCCTGAATGAACAAACAGCTGAATGAATGAGCAAATAAATCAGTGAATCAACAATAACATAATCAACAGCCACTATAATATTTGTTTACCATTTGTGATTGAATAAAGTGAACAAACAACTCAGTCAGTGACTGAATCAATGAATAGTAAAAGAATCAACAGCTACTATTTGCTCAAGACTTGTGATTAAACAAAGAGAACAAATTACAAAATAAACAAACAAATGAATAAATGAATGAATGAATAACAGAATCAACAGGCACTATAATATTTGTTAACCAATTATGACTGAATGAAAAGAATGAATTAACTGAAATACAAACACCTGATTCAGTGACTAAATCAATGAACAGTAAAAGAATCAACAGTCAACAAAATATTTTCTAGCCATTTGTGCCTGAATGAAAAAACAACTGAATCAATGAATAGATCAATTAATAGAAACATAATTAACAGTCTTCATAATATTTGCTAGCCACTTGTAAATAACTGAATTCATTAATAAACAGCCAGGTAAATAAATGAATCAGAACTAACAGCTATTATCATTTTTTATTAACTTAATCACTGAACAAGGAATAAACGGTCTGAATAAAAAACAAGTGCATCAATAAATGAATCAAATTCCTTCTGCTGTCATGTTCTCAACATCATTCGGGAATGCAATTATTCATATCAAGGAGATTATCATGGCTAGACTACACAAGGATACACAGGAAGCAGTGACGTAAAAGAGGAAGTGGCTGTTAGAATGTGAATGGCTGTCCACACAAACCCAATGGGGTTGCTTGTTTTAGCAAGACCCCATCAAGCTCTTATCTTCTCCCCAAACAGACCCTTTAGCCTGCATATGTAAATACAACGCGCTTTGTTGTTCCTCTTTAAGGTGCAAACTAGCTGAGAAGTTTGTGTTTGCTTTCGAAAGGCTTGAGCACAATTAATCGTCACTAACCTCATGCCAGTGTTGGTTCCCACACATATAAATAAAATAAGTATTTACCGCAAGCAGTTTCATTTAATCTATGCTATGAATTATACATGAAACCGCATGTGATCTTCTCTTGCACCTCTTGTTTGTTTGGCTACGAGCCCAGAGACTCGAGCTCCAGACTGACCACTGAGCTGGAATGAGAAAAGGCCCAGATGTTGAGAAGCTGGGCTCCCATTGGCCCACTCACTTGGCCGTGAGGTCCCAGGCCAGGCTCCAGGAATTCTCCGGGGGGAATCACGCTTCCCAGCCTAATGCATTCAAGGCGTGGAATTCTCCCCCAACCACCCTCTTGCTCCCACTCACACATATGGGCCCATCTTATGCATGCACTATAAATTTCCTGAGCAAATATTCCCAAGCCAGGGCTGCAGTTTTCCAGGCAAAATCACAAACGTAATGTATATCTGCTTTTAGATTAGGGGCTTGAGGGGGAGGAAAAGCCTTAAAGCAATAGATCACTGACTGAATGTGATTCACTGTGTAAAACATCATTGTTTTTGGTAAATCGCTGTTATACTAAATGTTATTGAGTGGCTTGGTTATGTCCGGAATAGCATACTGGCATACTGTTCTTTTTCTATTTCTGCAAGTATACAGTATTTGCAAGTATGTGATGTCTTAACTGACTATAAACCAACAGAACAAACAAACAAGTGAAGTAATGAACGAATCAATGAATGGTAAAAGACTCAACAGCTAGTAACTTGTTAACAAAACAAATGAACAAAATGAACAAACAAGTGAATGGAGCGCAACAACTGAATGAACAAACAAACAAACAACTGAATCAACGAATCAATGAATAGTAACATAATAATCATTTGTGGTTGATGAAAACAATCAATGAATTAAAGAAATAAAATTGAATCAATGACTGAATCAACAAACAACAACAAAAAACTGAATCAATTAATGAACAACCATTTAAATGAATGAATTAATAAATAGAATCAACAGATACTATAATATTTATCAACTTGTGAACCAACTGAATGAACAAACAATTGAATCAATAAATCAGTAAACAGTAACAGAATCAACAGCTACTGTAGTTTTAACTAGCAAATTGTGACTGAACAAAAAAACTAATGAACAAACAAACAAACAAACAAGTGAATGAAGAGCAACAACTGAAAAAACATAAAAAACTGAATCAATGAATCAATGTATAAAGTCAGTAACTGAATCAACGAATCAAGATCACTAATATATTTGCTAGCCACATTTGCCTGAATGAACAGAATGAATAAACGGAATGAACAAACAAACAACTGAATCAATGAATTCAGCAACAGCAACCATAGTAATTGTTAACCATTTGGGGTTGAATGAAAAGAATCAATGAATTAAACAAACAATTGAATCAATGACTGAATCAACAACTACTAAAATAATTGCTTTCCATTTGTGCTTGAATGAACAGAATGAATAAACTGAATGAACAAACAAACAACTGAATCATTGAATTCATTGACAGTAACAGAATTAACCGTCTTTACAATATTTACTACCCACTTGTGACTGAAAGAACAAAATGAATTGAAGTGATGAAACAAAGAAAAAAACTGAATCAATTAATGAACAACTAGTTTAATGAATGAATCAATAGAATCAACAGATACTATATTTATCACCTTGAAAACCAACTGAATGAACAAAAAACTGAATCACTGAATAGTTACAGAATCAACAGCAACTATCATTTTTGCTAGTAACTTCTAACTAAACAAATAAAACAAATAATCAGACTGAACAAACAAACAAACAAACAAGTGAACATAGAAACAACAACTGAATGAACAAACAAACAAACATCTGAATCGATGAATAGTAACAGAATTAGCAACCATATTTGCTAACCAGTTGTGGCTGAATGAAAAGAATCAATGAATTGAACAAACAAACTACTGAATCAATGACTGAATCAATGAATCAACGACCACTAATATATTTGCTAGCCAATTATACCTGAATGAACAGAATGAATGAACTGAATGAACAAACAAACAACTGAATCAGTGAATCAGCCACCCATGACTGAAAGAACACAATTAACAAACTAAAGATACAAAAAAAACCTGAATCAATTAATGAACAACCAGTTAAATGAATGGATCAATAGAATCCATAATAGTCGCTAACCATTAGTGGCTGAATAAAAAGAATCAATGAATTGATCAAATAAACAACTGAATCAATGTCTGAATCAAAGACCACTAAAATATTTGCTAGCCACTTGTGCCTGAATGAACAAAATGAATCAACTGAAAGAACAAGAAAAAAAAACCTGAATTAATAAGTAATAAAAGAAACATCAGCAACCATAATATTTGCTAACCATTTGTGGCTGAATATAAAAAGAATCAATGAACTGAACAAACAAACTACTGAATCAATAACTGAATCAATTAATCAACGGCAGTTGATATATTTGCTAGCCAATTGTACCTGAATGAACAGAATGAATAAACTGAATGAACAAACAAACAACTGAATCAATGAATCAGCCACTTATGACTCAAAGAAAAATAAACAGTAACAGAATCAACACTCACTATATCATTTGCTAGTCAATTATGGCCGAACGAAAAATTAATGAACTAATCAAACAACTGAATCAACATTTGAAGGAACAACCAAATGAATGAATAGCAACAGAATCAACAGTCCCATTGTGATTATTCTGTGAACAGAGCATGATCTAGATACTTGGCATAGTAAACTAATGTAAACGAGCACACAAAAGAGTTCCACACACATACAGACGTCATGAAGGGGCCAAAGGGGGTCTGTGAATGCTATTGTTTCACTGTTTCAAACTGCAGTATGACAAAGCATGTAATGCTGTCAAGTCAGAATCTGTTAGGACTCAACCAACCACAGAAATCCATGGGAAAACATTTACAGTCACACACACCACCTGGCTTCTATTAGCAGAGAGGGGATTATAACACACACACACACACATTCTGTGCCCTCTTACCCAATTTGCATGTACGCAGACTGTGATTTGTGCACTGGAACACACTGTATGTGCCTCTGTATATGCAAATTTCCATTTTAATGGAAATTACTCAAGCTGAATGCGATAGTGATTACTATCAGATTTCAGTCAACATTTAATTTGATTTGAATCACAAGTCCAATGACATTTGTACAGCCCAACTTAACACAATATAAAACAACAAACAAGCAAAGAAACTCAATCATGAGTAAATATGACTGAGAAGTAACTCTTGGTAAAGCAAGGTGGGAAATTAACTGTAGATTAGATTTAAACAGACTAGATTCTATTAAATATAAGTAGCCAAATCTCCTAATAAATTAGCAAGCTGTTAACTAACAATCCAATGAATAAGACAGTTTTATGGTGAAAAAGAAAAAAGAAGGTGATCCAAGCGAAATACTTCAGAAGCTCAATCGAGAGTAGAAGTCTGTTTATTCTCTCCTGTCGTTTGCCTCTTTGATTCCTGGGCCAAATTGTTTAATAAGAACTTAACCACAAGAAAGCCCCACTACCCCGCAGGGACACAGCGGTCTCGCATAACTGTACAAGCACAGGCCTTGAGAGAAGCCAAGGTGTTTGGATAATGCAGGTCTACAATCTGATCTTCAGAATATTACATTAAACAAAGTTGCAAACCAAAACAGCACCAAAATTGTTTATAGTACAAAAAGTGACCAAAAATGGCCTTAACAGGACAGCACAGCACAACTGTTTTCAACATTCATAATAATAAAAGTGTCTTGTGCATCAAATCAACATTCCTGATAAAATTACTTAAAGGAGAAGTCCACTTCCATAACAACAATTTACAAATTATTTACTCACCCCCTTGTCATCCACGATGTTCATGTCTTTCTTTCTTCAGTCGTAAAGAAATTATGTTTTTTGAGGAAAACATTTCAGCGTTTTTTCCCATATAAAGGACTGATATGGTGCCCCGATTTTGAACTTCCAAAATGCAGTTTCAAACAATCCCAAATGCGTTTATAAACGTTGCCAGCGGAGAAAGAAGGGTCTTATCTAGCATAACAACCAGTTATTTTAATAAAAATAATACAATTTCTATACTTTTTAATGCCAAACGCTCATCTTGTCTTATTCTGCCTGGACTGTTTTTGTTCCTGTTCATGACAGTTAGGGTGTGTCGAAAAACTCCCATTTCATGTTCCCCCTTAACTTCAAAATTGCCCTATATCGCTGTTTTAGGGTGTTTGATCTTCTTTGCATGTTCACTTTGGAACCAGTGTTAATTTTGACAGGCATTTTTGATTTAGTCTTAGTCTTTATCTCGAGACGAAAATGCTTAATGATATTAGTCACATTTTAGTCATTTGAGTCTTTCATTGTTTTAGTCAATGAAAAGTCATTACATTTTTGTCAAGTTTTAGTCATTACTTTTAGCCAAAATGTAGTTACCAACATTTATTTTGGTAGCTATTTTATAGTCTTCAAACAAAAGTAGTCATTAATTCTTCTCTCTTTATACCAAATCAATTAAGCTTATGAGAAATTTGAATCAAGGACTGAATTTGGAAAAACTGGAATAAATTATGACAATTTTCATTTCTGGGTAGAGATACAAATTAAATTAATTTTTCAGATACAGTAGGTTTACTTAACTTGTATACATTTATTTAACATCTTTTTTTGGTTAACATTAATGGCATAGGTATTTCATTATGAAGGCTGTCCCTTTAAGACGGAAGGCATGCATTTAACACTGACACATTCAGTTTTCACGTTCACTTGTGTATGTTCACTTGTATTTACGTGAGATACTCAACACGATGGACATTTGGACTACTTTGTGTGTATTTGAGAACTGAGAACTGATCATGCGCTGTATGAAACCTGAAGAAATGGAGTGTGCGCCAGAGAGAGCGCTTCCATCAGGGCTATTCCGCCTTTACTAACTTTAAGTTAATAGACAACGAATTGTGACTCCCGGGAAAAACGAGACGTCTGGCCACCCTATCGCTAACCCTTCGGGTGTTGAGGCCATTGTTTCAGATTGCAAGTTCGCGTTTTGGTAGCCGGCTGTTTGCGACTGTCATACTGAGACTAGATACGTCCCTTATGATCTAATGACAGAGACGCACATTTTGAAAGACAAGACAGTTAACGTAGCCTATAGGATGTATTTTGAATGTCCCACAGTCCTCAAATAACATTCTAGTCCCGTCTCGTCTTGTTAACGAAGACGCGGCATAAATTTCGTCATAGTTTTTATCATCAGATATTAGTTTTAGCTCGTCAACGTCTCGTCTTAGTCACAGAAAAAATGTTCATTAACGAATATCTTTCGTCGAATATTTTTGACGAAATTAACACTCGTTGGAACTTCTGCAGTTATGTAGGATGATTTTGAAATTATTTTTTAAGTTGAGGGAGAAAATACGAAACAGAGGTTTTCAACATACCCTGTCTTGAGCCAGAATACACAGAGTTCAAGGACTGCAAGGCAAGACGAGCGTTTGAGAATAAAAAGTATTTAAATAGTATTTTTTTTAATGTAAATAACCGATCGTTTTGCTAGATAAGACCCGTCTTCCTCGGCTGGGATCGTTTACAACCGCATTTGTGATCGTTTGAAGCCACATTTAAACTGCATTTTGGAAGTTCAAAATCGGGGCACCATATTAGTCCATTATATGGAGAAAAATGCTGAAATGTTTTCCTCAAAAAACATAATTTCTTTACGACTGAAGAAAGAAAGACATGAACATCATGAATGACAAGGGGGTGAGTAAATTATTTGTAAATTGTTGTTCTGGAAGTGGAGCTCTCCTTTAATTCTAACAAGAATTTAATGCTCAAACACACAATTCTAACAGCCTTGTGATTGGTTTAAAACCTCCTTTGCTTCATTTAAACTAAAAAAGCTGCTTTGATTGTTCTTGGGCATTTATATAACCTGGGATTTGCAGAGCACTGCATGTAATTGGTGGGGATTGCAGAAGTGACAAGTCTCTCACAATAGGCCCTGATCCAAATCAGTGGCGTTCAATCCCTCTACGACATCTCCTATTGAGAGGAAATCACACTCTGGCAAGCATGAGTTAATCAAATTACAGACAAATTATTGAGAAAGATTCCTTACCGCAAGAACGTGCGCTGGTGCAGTAAGAAATTAAAATGTTACATTATGGAAATTGCTTTTTAAACACAAAGGCATGGCTGTAGGTAACCAATACATCCATCAAACCTTACACAAAAACAATCACAGGATTTATAAACCTATAAACAGAATTGAGCAATTCCAGAATTATAGAATTCCAAAGTGCCAGTGCCAGCAATGGAAGTCCACAGGAAGCCACAAGCCATTTTCCATCTTTCCACATGTGGAATATTTCAGGCTCTCCCGATGGCAGCGGCTCTCTTTACAGTGCAGCCTGCCAGGCCACATGACGACCTGCCTGTAAATTTAACTCATGATGTCATTGATTTAGGCCACGCAGGAGCAGAGGGAGGCTAAAAAGATCACATAATAACATAATCGCATGAACCAATCCTCAAGTGAAGAGAAAGATCGTACTGAAAGCAGTTAGCGACAGAAGTAATCGCTTTCAAATGAAAACTATTCATTAGTGGTGCTTGCTAACACAAGCATCTACTACTGCTCATGCTTAGGGTTTTTAAACTTTGGCTTGTAAATAGTCCTACGCTGGTTATGTAGACATGAATAATACTAAAAATTGTGTGGCTTACTGAGGGGAGATGTGTTATTACTTTTCTAAGCAAAGGATCTTAAAGGGACAGTTCATCCCAAAATGAAAATTCTGTTGTTCCAAACAGGAATCAAGCAGTTTAATTCAACCCTTGTTAAAGAGATAGTTCACCCAAAAATTTAAATTCTGTCTTTAATTGCTTACCCTCATGTCGTTCCAAACCCGTAAGACCGTTCATCTTTGGAACACAAATTAAGATATTTTTGATGAAATTCACAAGCTTTCTGACCCTGCATAATCAGCAACGCAACTGAAACACGCCGTCATGGTTCTCTTGAGAACGTGCATCAAAGACTGAAACAGAAGAGAAGAAACTGTTGGATAAAGTTGTTATTTTTGTTTTCTTTGCACCAGTGTTATATCCGTCAGCAACATTTTTTCACTGATGAAAACGACGATAATTTTCGTCAATGAATGAAAACGTTAAAAAAAACTTAAAAAATAATTTGAAATCATGTCAAATTGTTTTGTTTTGAGTATTCACGTAAACACACTTGGTTACGTCTTAGATTTAAAAAGATTATAGATTATATTGATTAGACGTCATATTCAAAATGTTCTCTGCATATTACAAGAGCTTGTCACCCAGCGATTATTCGAAATTGACGTTAGATAGTGGGATAGTCTTACAGATCCGAAACAGGGATGGGCGGTTTTCAAGTGGCAGTCTATAGAGCCATGGAATAAAAGAATTTTAAAAAAGGTAAATTTGATTTTATATTTCAAAATTCTGACTGTATTCTCGCAATTCCGAGATTATATCTTAGAATTCTAATAAGGAAAAACAACTCATCATTCTCTCTTTTCCCCCTGGCTCAGAATAGGAGTTTATGTCCCACACTTCTTGTTTTTTACCCTCAGAATTGACAAATTCACTATTTTTGAGTTAAATAAAGTTATAAAGTCTGAATTAGGTGATAAAACTTGATTTGCGAGATAAAAAAAGTCAGAATTGACAGATAAAATAAATATTATGAAAAACGTTAATAGCAATAGGTTTAAATAATATTTCATGCTGTAACTGTAGGGCTAATATAATACGTCCCTATGAATGGCATATGTGAATCAAATTTGTGCTTTAAAAGTAGAATAATCAAAGCAGTTTTCATCCATAGTATGTCCGTTTAAAGTCTGCATTCAGCTTCAAATGGCGTCTATAATGACAGTATTCTATAAAAATTATTTGCATTCTGATTTTGACATCAAAAGGTACAAAAATATATATTTTTTCTGTTATTCCATGGATTTTACCCATTTACCTCCACTTGTTACCAGTGTTTTTCTGCAACCAGTATGCACGCACAGCTGCAAGTGACGTCACTGTGATGTCTACTCCAAATTGGTCTATACAATGAGTTTGGTCATTTTAAAGAAATGCTTAATAAATGCATTACACTGTAACTAAACCCATTAGATTTTAGCCGACTAAATCTACTGTAGATTTAGTCTACTAAAATCGTATAATAGTTAGTCGAGTTAAACTAAAACAATTCAGATCACTAAAATATGAGTAAAACTAAATGCCATTTTAGTCAAAAGTCTATGACTAAGACTAAATCAAAATTTGCTGAACACTGCTTTGCACACAAAAAGTATTTTCGTAGCTAAAATTACGGTTGAACCACTGATGTCACATGGACTATTTTAACGATGTCCTTACTACCTTTCTGGGCCTTGAATGTTTCAGTTGCGTTGCTGTCTATGCAGTGTCAAAAAGCTTTCGGATTTCACCAAAAATATCTTTATTTGTGTTCTGAAG
>VONZ01000391.1:127500-247500 GCA_012976165.1 Labeo catla
AGTTGCCAAAGCAACATTTCTTATTTTCATGTAATTCATGTAATATATATATATATATTCTCATTTTCATGTTAAGTAATTTAGAATTTTTATAAAACATTAAAAATATTAACAATAAAAAGCACAAAAAATTACGAAAACTGAAGTGAAAAAATAAATAAAAAAAATCTATCTGTAGTTTAAGTAATTACAAATATTTTCTAAAATATTATATACAAATATAAATATTACAAATATTTATTTAAAAAATCCACAAAATTATACAGTAGATAATACAATCTATCTAAAAGCGCTATGTAATTATATATATATATATATATATATATATATAATAAGTAATTTAAAACTTTAAAAAAAATAACAGTAAAAAACAAAAAAAATTACTAAAACTAAAGTGGAAAAAAATCTAATTCAAAGTATTAGCAAAACCTATAACAGTTTAAATTATAGTAAAATAACAAGTCTACTCATTTAGACAATATATAAAAACTGAGTCAGAACTGGCTAAAGGTCTGTGATGAGATGGGTGGAGCTTAAATGCTCTGAAGGAGTTACAATAAACGTAAAACTAAAAATAAAAATATATTTTATGTACAATAAAATACATATTATTTTACAATATAAGTATAATAAAAAAAGGTAAAAGAAAAAATAAAGTAAATAACTGAGGCATTTTTCTAAATACTAGCTAGAGAATTTAAGTCTGGCTCCTAGTTAATAAACTTGAAAATAGTGGAACAGGTGGCTCACATGGTGGTCTGCTTCATGTGAGCAGGACACCCAAACAGTGACCTAGCAACCTCCGTTTTTTTTGTCTTCTTCCCAGTGCCTCTCATTATCTATGTAGCTCATCTAAAGCTATTAATGCCACTTTGGTTTGCATTGCATTAACCAACTCAAATGCTAACTGACAGCATTGCAAACGTTCACTGAAAGGAAATTTTAGAGCCACCAAAACCTACTGTTGTTCATTGCTCCCCGGCATGATCCATAACCCTAATCCAAATGCACAGCAGAGCTCTAAATACCAGCATTTACAGTGACCTGAATGAAATAGCATGTTTTAATTTTAGAAGTCATCATTAAATGCTCCAGCGGCTGTAAGCGAGGTCTGGACAGAGTCTTTCTGGAGACTGTCACTCTAACGAGGTGTGTAGTACATTATGGAGCCGGTCGGCCATCTGGCTCTGCAGCCCGGTGACATCATGCAGTCTCTACGTCCCTGCAGTAAAATACGAGAGGGGAAATACTACACCACATGTGCCCTTAACTGTGCTTTTCTTTTATAGCATCATCATTGTTATTACTATTAGCATTGTCATCCAATCGAAAGCACATGGTTAGATGTTAGACTAAATAAAAGCGACGGTGACATCCAGAGAGGACAGTCCCATTTAAAATAAAGCTGAAAGATTAAAAAAAATAAATAAATAAAAAAAAAGGTAAAATAAATTAATTTTAAAAAATCTATATTAAAAATAAAAAACATTTTTTAATTATTTTATATTATTGTACTTTTTGTTTTTATTTATTTTATTTTATTTTATTTGCCAATGGGCACATTCAGTTGAGTCAAATTTTGCTTCACAGCCTAACAGTAACAATGGTCCGGTACACCCTCCTAATTTTAACAGGGTCCCACAGCAAGCCAGGACACAGAAATAGAGCTATAAACGAGGGTCTACGTCGTCCCCCACATTCTCCAGACACAAACAGAAGAGCACCTGTCTGCGTCTGTCACACTCATGCCGTACCAGCCATTCGGAATAAGACCCAGAGAGAAAAAACAAGAGAATGGACTGAGAAAAGAAAGAGTAACAGATGTTTTATCATGTGGAGAAAACAAATTATAAGCTAATTTTCTTTGTTTTTCCTTTATTTCTTCTGGTATTTCTTTCTTTCCTTCCTTTCTTCATTCCATCTTTCTTTTTCCCCCCTTGTTTATGTATTTACTTGTTTTCTTATTGCTTCCATATTTCTCTTTTCATTCTTTCTATTTTTTTAGATTCCTTTCTTCTGTTCTTTTTTTCCTTCCTTTGTATTACCTTCATCCCATTGTTCTTTTTCTTTCGCATTTCTTCCTGTCCTTCTCTTTCTTTCATCTTTCTGTACATTCTTGTTTCTTTCTGTATTTCTTTCCTTCCTTACTTATGCACTTTTCTTTTCTACCTTCCTTCAATATTTCCTTCCTTCCATCCATTCTTCCATATTTCTCTTGCTTTTTTCTATCCTTCTTTCCACCCCTTTCTGTCTATATTTCTTTCCTTCCATCCTTCCTTCATCCTTCCATTTTTCTCTTGCTTTTCATCTTTCTTTCTTTTCTTCCATCCTTCCGTCCATCCTTCTATATTTCTCGTTTTCCGTCTTTCTTTCGTCCATCATTCTATATTTCTCTTGCTTTCTTTCCATCCTTCTTTCTGTTCTTTAAATCCTTCTTTCCATCCTTCCATTCACACTTTCTTTCTTCCTTTCATATTTCTCTTGCTTTCTTTCCATCTTTCTTTCTTTCGTCTATATTTATTTTCTTCCTTCCTTTGGTCCATACTTCCATATTTCTCCTGCTTTCTTTAAATCCTTCTTTCCATTCCTCTTTCCATCCTTCCATTCATCCTTTCTTTCTTCTTCCTTTTTTTCTTTCATTCATTCTTTCTTTCTATCCATATATCCATTCATTAATTCATTCTTTCCAGCCTTCTTTCCATCTATCCATCCGCCCATTAATTCATTCTTTCTTTCTCTTTCTTTCTTTCATATTTCTCTTGCTTTTTTCTCTTTCTTTTCATCTTTCTTTTGCCTATATTTCTTTCCTTCCATCCATCCTTCTTTCCATCTATCCAGTCATCCTTTTTTCTTTATTTCTTCCTTTTTGTTTCTCTTGCTTTCTTTCTATTTCTTATCATTTTTCTTTCTTTTGCTTATATTTCTTTCCTTCCATCCTTCCATCTATCCTTCTTTCTATTCTTTATCTCCTTTCCATTCCTTCCTTTCCATCCTTCTATTCAACCTTTCTTTTTTCCTTTCATACTTCTTATGCTTTCATTCTCTGCGTCTATATTTCTTTCCTTCCATCCATACTTCTTTCCATTCTTTAAATCCTTCTTTCCATTCCTTTCTTTCTATCCTTCCATTCAACCTTTCTTTCTTCCTGTCATATTTCTCTTGCTTTCCTTTTATTCCTTTCTGTCTTTCCTTTCATTTTTCCTTTGTCAACATTACTTGCCTTCCTTTGTTCCATTCTTGCTTTCTTTCCATCCCTTCTTTTTTCATTCTTTATTTCTTTTTTCTTTCATTCTTTTTCTTTCCTTAGCCTTTACTTCTTTCTTTCCTTCCTTCCATCCATCCTTCCTTCCATATTTCTCTAGCTTTCTTTCCATCCTTCTTTCCATTCTTTAAATCCTTCTTTCTTTCAACCTTTCTTCTTTTTCTTCCTTTCATTTTTTTCTTGCTTTCTTTCCATCTTTCTTTCTTTCTTTCTTTTCTATCTTGCATCATGTCCTTGATGCCATTTCCCGTGTTTCTCTTCCTACTATCCTGTAAATCCCCTGTAAAAATGTTTCATTTTTATTTAGTTTAACTTGTAAAAAGCTCATTTAACTTGTAAATACAGTAAGCAAGCTCACACAGCAAAACACTGCCAGGGAATCTATTAGAAATGTAAGATTCTGAGATTTCAAACTGCGACATCAGTCAAGATTAAAGGGAAGCCAATTCCAATCCAGAATAACAAAACAAGAATCTTGTTTCATCCTTGAATTAGTCATGCTCCGGGCAAAGCGGGGTACAAGCTCCGGGCGTAATTCTAGCACAGAGGACTAACATGTTTGAGCTGTCTCTCGATTGCACACTCCAGTCATTTAATTACAGTAAGAAGCAATTCAGACAACCTCTCACTAAAAACCAAACACACCCTGTTAAAGTATTACAGGGCTCCACAATGAGCCAGTCAAATTAGTGAACATCTCTTAATTGATCACAGCAAAAACATAAGACATAATATCTTATTTTAAAAGTTTATATAGGCCTACATCTCTCAGAAATTGCATTCAAAGAGGTTATCTTACAGCTTACACATCAAACGCATTTACCCAGTCTGATAAACTCACCAAAAAAATAAACATCATCAGCACATTTTGATATATAAAAGAAAATGAGAACTCACCTGCACCTCCATGCCTCTTCTTGATAGACATCTATAAAACAAAACATGAAATCTGTTAAAAAAGCAAACATCAAGGTTGAGTTAACAGTTTAAAGGTAACCATATCACATAAAACAGTCTCAAGAAGCATCAAAACAAATGATCTGTAGTATTGCTTCTCTCCCACAGTGGATAAAATCAACACCTGACCATTGAATTTCCTCCCACGGATCTGCTGAACGCTATGCTGACCTGGGTCACTATGATTTACAGTGCCCGGCCCCAGCCAAAAGAGAAAGTGCTACTTGTTTAGAGAGGGGTCACGTTCAACATTCCAGCTGTAATCCATGAGTTTTCACCTTTCTGCTACTACGCTTAGGTATCATGTGCATTTTACACAAATGCAGTGTTTCCTCCTACAACCCAAGCATGTCACTGTTTGATTCAACAAGCTGTATAAGCGATTAAGCACTTAATTTAGCATTTAAGCATGGCACTTAAATTTTTTTTTTATAGATTTATACATAAATCTACACTGCCATTCAAAAGTTTGGGATCAGTAAGATTTTTAATGTTTTTGTAAAGTCTTTTCTGCTCATCAAAGCTGTGGTTTTTTTTAGAAAAATACAGGAAAAACAGAAATATTGTGAAATATTATTGCAATTTAAAATAGTGTTTTTCTATTTTAATATACTCTAAAATCAGTACTGGGGAAAGTTACGTTTAAAAGTAATGCATTGCAATACTGAGTTACTCCCCAAAAAAGTAACTAATTATGTTACTTAGTTACTTTTTATGGAAAGTAATGCGTTACTTTACTTTTGCGTTACTTTCTAAATCTGGGCAGGGCTTGCTTGTTTGCTTTTAATATAAAAAGTTATATTTTTGGCAAATGTAAAAGCCATTTCACACCAAAAGCCTCAGGCTTTGAGAAAAGTACATTCACATCTGTACAGTAGACCACAGAAGAAATATATGAACTCTTCAGCAATAAAAAAAGGAAAACAAATGTTAGATTATCTTGAGCAATTTTTGCTTATTAGTATGGTTGAATTGGATCATCGAAGGTCGGCAGCAAAGACATCGGTTAATAAAATGGTATTAAATGCATAAAGGATATTCGTATTATTTAACATTTAATTTTTGCAGGTTTGCGTCATATTCTGAGTTGAATTTCACTGTTTTTATTCATTTTGAGGAATACTGAATCTGTTTTTTGTGAGTGAGATGAATTAATGCATGTTCACATTTATTCTAGAACTAACACCTTACTCCCGATTTCTCTCAACATGGGGACAGGAGAGCTTTTAATCAATAAATGGGGGGAAACGTAACTGGCGTTACTTATTTGAAAAAAGTAACTCAGATATTTTCTTAGAAATTAAAAAGTAATGCGTTACTTTACTAGTTACTTGGAAAAAGTAATATTACGTAACTTGCGTTACTTGTAATGCGTTAACCCCAACACTGTTTAAAATAGAATTTATTCCTGTGATCAAAGCTGAATTTTCAGCATCATTACTCCAGTCTTCAGTGTCACATGATCCTTCAGAAATCATTCTAACATACATATAGAGAGAGCGTGAGTATATGAGTGCCCACAATGTCCACAAAATGTATGGAGCTGAAAACTCTGTGACTCAATCCGGTAATGTCAAACTCTTAAGACTGATCCAAAATTGCTCACTAACTTTTTTCCCGCCTTGTCTGAGTGAGCAGACCCAGATGCATGGCTAATTTCAGTAGCAGAGGCAGCAGATGTCTACTAAACACAACAATGATGTAAAATATGATGTTTTGTTAGGTCTCAAAGGGTTAGGAGCGTTTTTACATTGAAGGGAAGCAGATGTGTTGTCTTGAATCACAGCAACCAACAAAACACAAGTAATTTCAGTGTAATTCAAAACATTAAGAGTGTTAAAGCTGTTTGAAGCGCCTGTTGATCATTGTTTGAGTATTCCCTCAGCTGTAAATGTACACTGAGGCCCTCTGCCTTCATTTAATGAGATCTGAGTCTGAAAAACACAGCGGAAAAAGGGGAAATGATGGATGATGTCATGGTTGCTTATAGGCTGTGAGATTTTGCAACGAGGGGTTGAATTTTCACCGCACATCTCAAAGAGTTATGGCGTTTAGACGCAAGTACAACTAAGGGTGTCACCCTCATAAAACAGTTTAAACAGTGCATGAAAACTGTAAAGCGAGACCATTTCTAGGTATGTATATTACATGTTATTTTTGACAGGACTAGCGGGACCCTTACTGGAATGTCGCCTTTCAAAACAAGTTTGCAAAGGATTACTATGAATTCAGGAGTCCTGCTGTGTTTCAAAGTGGTAATTGACACTGACACGAATGACGGTTACATGATATGTAATTAAGCGTCAGTGACTGATGACTAGCTTTAGGAAGAGCCTTCTTACAAAAACAGAACTAACAAACTTACAAAAAGTACAACGCTTATATATCCACACATCCGTCAATCAACCAGACAGCACAATAATTGAGAAATACAAAGCCAAGATCTTTAAGAAAACAAAGTGTTAGTATCATCAAATGCAAGAAAATGTATCAAGACACAAATATAAAGAATAATGCACGAAGGGCGATTTTGTTTTGACACGTGGTCTATATACTAATGAGCGTCTTCCTGGGATACATGTTATTTTCTTGGAAATTGTAGGATTCCTGTGTGTGAATGATGAGGGCTGACAGGATTACAAGTATAATCATTTCTCAGTCAGAAATAATGGATAGATAGACAGATGTAAAATAATAATGCCTGAGGGGAAACCGAGGAAAACTAACAGCGCAAGTTACACTGCATTGGCTAGCAACAAGATACAAGATCCTAAGGCAGCAAAAGAAAAACAAATTCCGTAATTTCCAGACGCAAGGGTACCGATACATAAAGGTCGCTGTTCAAACAAACATCATTTGGGCTGATTCTGAATTATGAGCTGTTGGAGATTTTGGATCACACTATATAACAGCCCCTGAAGTTCAGGACGTATTTTTGTATGTCTGGGATTCCCCTACAATTCATTTTTAGCGGTTTTATTTGGCATGCATGGCTAACGTCTATCATAATATTCTCCGCACTTGTCAAATACATGTTTGATTTTTCACACATGTTCTGTGTGAAACCTGTGCTGACTGGCCTAAACTGACTCATTTAAAGGAACACTCCACTTGTTTTGAAAATAGGCTCATTTTCCAACTCCCCTAGAGTTAAACAGTTGAGTTTTACCGTTTTCGAATCCATTCAGCCGATCTATGGGTCTGGCGGTAGCACTTTTAGCATAACTTAGCATAGATCATTGAATCTGATTAGACCGTTAGCATCTTGCTCAAAAAAAGTGAAGTGTTCCTTTAAAGCCAACATGCAATGGTGTAAACCATTTCACTACCAAATGGGAAGTTATTTAAAAGAGAAACAGCATATTAAAGGGGTCATCGGACGCCCAATTTCCACAAGTTGATGTGATTCGTTAGGGTCTTAATGAGAAGTCTACAACATACTTTGGTTTAATTTTCTCAGGAGCAGTGTAAAAAACATCCTTTTTACCTTGTCAAAATCAGCCCTTTTCAGAGCGCATTTGTCTTTAAATGTTAATGAGCTCTGCTCACCCCGCCCCTCTCTTCTGTGGGCTGACGAGCCGTTCTGTTTACTTTAGCCGCATTTAGCCGCTAAACTTACTAACTAGCACATTATTAGGAAAGACAATTTGCAATGATGCATAAAAACCCTTATGCTCACTTCTACTGTAGGTGAAGCTGAATCATGAATGATTCGCACAAATATAGACACATTTATGTAGATCGCCGGGTGCATTTCCTTCTAAAACTAAAGTAATGTTAATCCTCTGCGTCTTCAGCGGCTGAGATGTTGGGAATAAATAACAACTGCTATGTTCATTATTACATCTAACACCAGAACTTCTCAATGCTCAATCTGAGACATTCTTGTCTTCCCCTGCACCGGAGTCGAAACAATGGCAGTCGGACTATTACAGCTCACTCAGGGCGGGTCTAAGATAAGACGACCGTGTCAACTATTGTGGGGGCAGCCATGGTCAGTGTGACGTCACATGGACAAGATGCTGAGAATGGCTTGATTTGAAAAAAGGAATAATACTTATAAAGATTAAACAAATACCACTGGGTGGATTTTTATCATTATACAGTGGTTGTGTACACACACTGTCAACACACATTTAAGTTCACACAACATGTAAAAGCAAGTTTTTCATCCGATGACTCCTTTAAAAGGTTAGTTCAACCATAAATGAAAATTCTGACATTACTCATCTTCATGTCGTTCTAAACCCATAAGACCTTCATTCATCTTCGAAACACAAATTAAGATATTTTCAATGAAATTCGAGAGCTTTCTGACCCTGCATAGTAAGCAACGCAACTACAAAGTTCAAGGCCTAGAAAGGTAGTAAGGACATCGTTAAAATAGTCCATGTGGTTCAATTGCAATGTTATGGAGCTACAAGAATACTTTTCATGCGCAAAGAAAACAAAAATAATGACTTTCTTCAACAATTTCTTCTCTTCCATGTCAGTCTTCGACATGCATTCACGACAGTACAATGTATACATGCAGTGCAAGTTGTTATTTTTTTTTTGGAAGTTGTGCACAAAAGTATTCTTGTAGCTTCATAACATTATGGTTGAACCACTGATGTCACATGGACTATTTTAACAATGTCCTTACTACCTTTCTGGGCCTCAAACTTTAGAAAGAAAGTAAATAGAATCACATTGTCAAGCAAACTAAAATGCTTTACAACGTGCTCATAATATCCTTATTTACAAGGCAGTGAAAAAAAAACAAGAAAAAAGAAGCCAGAAAAATGTAGGCGTGTAAAATGATGAAGAATACAAGACAAAGCGAAAGATAAAAAATAGAGGGATAAGAGAGAAAGTATGCGCTGTAAAGTACAAAAAAAGCCCTTCGGCATCCACTTCAAAGTGACCCCAGAGGGCTCGGGCGGGCCAGATGTGGTCCCGAGAGCAAAGCCTCATCCATCTCGCATTCCACGGAACCCCCTGCAGCAGGACTACTTTTCTATATTTAGCTCCCTTCTTTAGCCTTGCTCAATTCGTTGGAATATGTTCCATCTAGTTCCACCACATTCGGGATTTTTTTCCCAAACGTGTCTGTTGTTTTACTTGTTTGCTGGTGTTCTGACGGAAGGTCTGTTTGGGCTATCAGGCCACGGACCATCCATCTTGCAAGCTGAGGTGGGCGGCTGAGTTGGTGGTATTTTTTGAAGTTGACATTTAGGGAACGTCAAAGAAGTCCAGCTAGCATGACCCAGGGTCTTGGTTATGTTATGACAGAAACAGTCTCGGTGAAATGCACACTTAAGGAGGTAAAAAGGAGAAACTGTGACTTATCTGATGTATCCCATGTTCAATGTGGAGTCTGTGCATGCAGTAAATGTATAAACGGAGGGTATATCAGCCCTGCACAAGCATGTGCCTGTTTTGCGAAAAGGAAACAAAAATGCAGGGTTGAGTAATTGAGGAAATGAAAGATGACTTAAAAGGGAAGGATAATGTAGGATCAACCCTATTCCTGAATTAGTCCTGCTTTTAAAGGAAACACGGGGAAGCTGAATAAGCACCTCATGTTGGTGCTTCTGAAAGTGCTGTATATGTTAAAACCCGCTTTGAGAGCTGTTTAGCTTCTAGGCTCGTTGCCAGAATGCCTCTCAAGACTAGTGGTGGTGAAAGGTCCATGCATCACTGCGTACAGTGTGTACGTGGGTAAATGTGTGTCCATTTCATGTACAGGTTCCACACACAACAGTCTGGAAGTGCAAAAAGATCGTGCCCAAGGGGTCAAGGTTTTCCCAGTTATCCCCGGTAGATGTTGCATCTACAACATCTGTGGGCAAAAGCATTATTCTCCATTGACGACTATTCAAAATGTACTTTTTTACTTTAACCCATTGAGTTTTAACAGACATGCTAAAGCACGCAGTGAGTTTGGTGGGGGGTAATTGAGATTGAGTGGGGAAAGTCACGTGAGAGGAGGCAATGCCTCAATCGCGATATGATGTGATATGACAGCGTAATTGTGATATGACAAGTAAGACCAGACGAACGTTTGGCATTAAAAATTATATAAATTGTATTATTTTTATTAAAATAACTGATTGTTACGCTAGATAAGACCCTTCTTTCTCTGCTGGGATTGTTTACAACCACATTTGGGATCGTTTGAAGCCGCATTTAAACTGCATTTTGGAAGTTCAAAATCGGGGCACCATACCAGCCCATTATATGGAGAAAAATGCTGAAATGTTTTCCTCAAAAACATTACTTACTTACAACTGAAGAAAGAAAGACATGAAAATCTTGGATGACAAGGGGGTGAGTACATTATATCGGAATCTTTGTTTTGGAAATGGACTTCTCCTTTAAAGTAAATCTCTGTGTCTGACCAATATTTACCAAGCTTTGATGACAGATAAACTGAAAAATCAAAAAATAGGCAAGGTTAACTATGAAGAAGAATAGCTGAACATAAGTTCACAAATAAAATGTATTTAAATTGTTACTGCCTTGAGTTATTATTTTAAAACACTAAAAACATTACACACCAAAAAATTAAAAACACTAACTTGATGAGATTCATACTTGGCTTTAATAAACAGAATATTTATTATACTGCTAATGTGAAAAAATATAAAACATGATATTTTAGTACCATTGACATATTATTCTTGTTTTATTAATATTTATAATTAGTTTTATTTTTATATTTTCAATTTTAGTTAATGTTTTAGTATTTTAGTGGTGTGTTGTGGTATTTTTATTACTATTTTCACACTTCTATATCATTTTTAATAATTGTTAATTAAATAAATTATGCTAATAAGTCTAAACTAAACAAACTACCTTGGCCTGGGAAAAAATTAAGTTTACTTTTTCAGTACTTTTTTATTTCAGTTAACATCTATTTTATTTTATTTTAATTGTTTTTTTTTGTTACATAGTTTTAATTTTAATTGACAATAATAACACTGATATATTTAATTTCGGTATATTTATAGCATAGTATATTTATAACAGTGGGTAGATGGGTATCAAATTGCATTTTATAACTAAAATGGAGCCGTAACCTCTAAATGACAGCAGGCAGATAAACTTTCAGGGGAATCGCAGGTCATTGCATGGTGTTTACACAAAGCATTCTCTTTTCTGCCTCCTGTGTCACAGGAAATGTGAACTTGCACGCTAGTATAGTGCTGTATTTACAAACCCTGCTGAGCAAATGTTTTGGGAATCTTTGAGAAGGATGTTATGCTTGTTTCCGATGAGCGTATGTGGGGTCACGTGTAAAGCATGTTCATACTGTTATTATAGTGTATGCAATATAAAGGATTTAAAATGGATTACACTATGTTCCAGTAACTAGTATAAAATACCTAGTTAAAGATAAAAAAAGAGACAGGTTGAGTAAATGATAACAGAGCTTCCATTTGTAAGAGAAATAGCCCTTTAAGTCAAACCTTAAAAGTTCTCACAGCAAAAAAAAAAAAGCTCAAGCAGATCACAAGGAATTAAAAGTATCCCACAAAATCGAGAGTAAAAGAAAAAGAGCAAAACCTCACAGCATTGACCTCTCAACCCAGCCGTATTTTGACACTTTGCAGGGGCGCTCCTCACCCAACGTCCCAAACTGAGGCTTAACCTCTGCTGGAGCAGAACAAATCCTGGCCTCCTGAGTTGCACTTGGCCCCGTAATCTATCTTCATCCTATTGAGCCGCTTAGCTCCCCTCTCCTGCCCTGACCAAGGACCCCGCAGGGAGTTGGAGAGCCAGCGTGGACCCTCCACACAGATGGGTGGAGAAGACTCAGCTTCCCATCGCTCACCAGCACCTCCAGGCTTTAACAACAATGGGTTGAGGGTGAGGAATAGGGTAGAGGCAGTGGGAAAGTGTTTGCCAAAGCATTTGTGAGTTCACACAATGAATCAACCGCTTATCAATTCAAAGCGGGACATCAACATGTAATTAAGCAAATTAAAGGGATAGTTAATCTAAAAATGAAAACAACTTTGAAACATGCTGAGTTTCATTGTACTGACAAAAAAACATTTTTCAGAATATCTCTTTTGTGTTTCACAGAAGCAACAAAGTCACTAGGGTTGAGTAAATAATGACAGAAATTATTTATTTTTGGGTGACCTACACCTTTAAAGGGGTCATTGGATGCCCATTTTCCACAAGTTGATATGATTCTTTAGGGTCTTAATGAAAAGTCTATAATATACTTTGTTTAAAAATTCTCAATGGTTGTGTAAAACACCACCCTTTTTACCTTGTCAAAATGAGTTCTTCAAAAATCATCCTGTTCTGAGGGCATTGCTCCTTTAAATGCAAATGAGCTCTGCTCGCCCTCTCTGTGGAGTGATGAGCCTGTTTACTTTAGCCACATTTAGGCACGTTTACCCGCTTAACTTACTAACTAGCACATTATTAGGAAAGGTGACCGCAAAGATTCATAAAAAAAAACCTTATACTTACTTCTGCTGTTAGTGAAGCTGGATCACGAATGATTCGCGCGAACATAGACACATTTATGTAGATTGGGAGCCGCATTCCCTTCACAAACAAATGTAATCTACTGCATCTTCAGCAGCTCAGTGGTTCATTATTACATCCAGCAACACAACACTTCAATCGCTCAGTCGGAGATATTCTTATCTAACTTACATCACTGCTCCGGCAACGAAACAATGGAGGTCGGACTGTGACAGCTGATCTGAGGTAAGATGCTCATGTCAATCAGCTATCGTGGGAGCGACCTCTGTGGGTGTGACGCCACACCGACAGGCATCTGAGAACGGCTCGATTTGAAAAAGGGGATATTATTTTTACAGATTAATTAAAAACCACTGCCTGGATTTTTATCATGATATGGTAGATTTGTACATACACTGCCAACACACATTAATGTTCAAACAACATGAAAAAGTGAACTTAGCACTTATGCAGACAGAGCAACTCTGTACAGTATGGAAGCTACAGTAAAACAGGGGCTTATAACATCCTAAGTAAAAGCTGGTTTCATGTTAACAAGAATTTTGAGCCGTATGTTTTCTTTAAAGATTTTATGACGGCGTCAACTGTATGGTGCGGTGCAGTAATGACGTGATTGACTGAAACAACCTCTTTCACAGTGGTTGATGTTATAGCACTAATAAATAGATGGGCTACACTGGCCCGGATCCTTGTGAGTCATATTTATGACGTACAGCTTCCTCGTAACACTGTTGTTAACATAAATATTCACTCAATGGTTTCAAAGTAGCTGATATGTGTAGCTTTTGAATTTGATTCCAGTTTTGACCAAGGATGCAGACTGAATTGAAATTAAATTGAAAAAAAAAATTGAAAAAAAAACACACACACACACACACACACACACACACACACAGTGTACACTCATGCCAGAACAGATAAAAAAGAAACCATTTAAAATATAATAAACCAAAACCAAAATAAAATACAATTAAATTATAAAAAATATAAAACCCTGTAAACATAATTTTTTCATGTATTTGCCAAGGCAACTTTTCACATTTACATTTTGCTAACTTGATGTACTGTAATAATTAAAACTCAAATAATAATTTAAAAATATATTATTGTTATGCTAGTATTGTTATTATTAGCAGTATTATCTTTAATAGTTATACTTACAATATATATATATATATATATGTGTGTGTGTGTGTGTAAAAAAAAAACGGAGTAACACTTTACAGTAAGCTTCATTAGTTAACTACATTAGTTAATGTTAATTTCAGCATTTACTAATGCATTATTAAAATCACCAGCTGTGTTTGTTAACATTAGTTAAAGCACTGTGAACTATGATAAACAAACAGTGAACGACTGTATTTTTATTAACTAACATTAACAAAGATTAATTAATAAATAGTGTAATAAATGTATTGGTCATTGTTCGTTCATGTTAGTTAATACATTAACTAATGTTAACAAATGACGCCCTAATGTACACTGCCCTCCAAAAGTTTGGAAACACCCCTGGCAAACTGTGGTTTTGGACGATATCAGCATAAATCCTTATCATTTTTTGGTGCAAATACATTAAAGTAACTTGACTTTATCATTGAAGAACAGCAATAATAATTTTCATTTTGATTACATAATAATGGCAATATATACATGTCAAAGTCAGACATGCCCCTTTGCCAGCTGTGATGCCTGGTTACTGGTTTAAACTTGGCCCAGGTTTTTAAAAGATTTTTGGGTCAGCACACCTTAATAGCTTCAACAACTGATTGCCATTTAAGTTTAGAATACAATGAATTTAGGCCCAGATTATGCAGAGCTGTAATAGCTGCTAATGGTGGATATTTTGATGAATCGAAAATTTACGTTTTTTCTATATATAAACTGTTTATGTACTAAAAGATGTTTTTGTAGTTTGTGTTGTCCCTTATCAGTGCAAAATTATCACAAATTAAAAAGGATTCATGCCAATATTGTCCAAAACCCTACTTTTCTAGGGCGTTTCCAAACTTTTGGAGGGCAAAGTGCTACCAAATTCCTATTCCTCACAATTTAACTTCTAAATCATGAATTAAAGGGAAGCCAATTCTTCTTTTCCCACAGTTTGTCTCTTTTTAATTAAGATCAGATGAGACCTTCAAGACCAGGCAGCAGATGCGTGTGACCGCAGAAACACCTTCTTCCCGACAACAAGAGGTGAACGAGGACAACAGGCTTGGTGAGAATCACAAAATGTGTTAATGCTAGAAGACAGTTGGTAAAATGCCAATGGAGCTTTCGGAGTTTGGATTTGTCATCTACATGAGGGTGGCCTACATTCATTCCGGCGGACCGAAGGCCTCCACATGCCTCTGGAGCTTTTGACCTGCTAATCTTCTCCAAGAACCTCAAGACTTCATTTTGTCAGAGTGCACAAAGCCAAATCATTCTATTACCCCCTCCAATCCAATTACCCTCTTCAACTTTCTCTCTCCTGCACTCTCACACACTCTAACAAACACCATCACCTCCCAGATCCCTGCTAGAGGCCTTTAGTGGGTTCCCAAACACGGACTGCAGATCGTACAAGCGCCGCTTCAGCTATGCGGAGATTAAACAAACACATCTGGCCCAGTTCTCCAGCCGGACGGAAAAGGACCGGATTCCCACAGATATTGTGCTCATTTAAACCCACCGTTGCTCATCGGATATTGTTTTGGAACCGTGCAAGAGAGTGCGTTCCTTTGAAATGAAGAATATCCATGATGAGCTAAAAGGAAGAGCTGGTGATTGTTTGTTTTCTCTGTCTTTGCAGGCCACAGTGGCTTGAGACAAAAGTCCACAAAGTCCACCATAAATTGCGGTCGATCTGAAGACGGACTAAGACGGCTGTAAATCAGCTGCGGTGATCGTCCGTGACGAGTCTTATTTTCCATTCTTTGCATGTCAGAGTCATTTCCAGAATGATAGAACATTCCTTTCAGTATCTTTCACACGAGCCCCGAACTCGTAAATCGCTCAGTTGTCGGGTCTCTCTGTGCTTCCTCTAAACAGCAGGACACGCACATTCTCTCCCAAAATCCCTCGTCCGGTTACAAACAAACTCCAAATGTTTAAAATGTATGTACAACTAGAAACTAAATCCTAACTAAACAGAAAAACTGCATACTTTAACATTTATATAGTAAACCTGAACTCTTGACCCATCAAAACCCAACGCAAGACCTTTAATTAAGCTTAATTTTAAATTATCCATATACACTGCGGTCAAAAGTGTGATTGATTTATGAGGGATCACGTGACACTAAAACTGCTGAAAATTCTGCTTCGCTATCAGAGGAATAAATTGCATTTTTAACTAGATAAGTAAAGTTTGATGACAAACTTTAAAGTTGGTTTGAAAAAGTCAGGCCAAAAAGTTTTAAAATGTTTTAAAAGCATGAACTAGTTTTAAAGTTTAAATGTTTTAAAGACAATAAAGTCCATCAAAAAAACTGACAGATGATACATTAGGATAGTATTTTGCTAACATGTTTTTAACATGATTAGAAGAATACACAGATTTTGAAACATCTAAACAAAAACAGCAAAAAAAAAAAGTTAAAAACCAACTAAACCCAGCTGATTTAGCAAAAACAAAAACCACTGTTTGACACACAGTCAAAGCTGGTTGTCTAGTCTTAGCTGGTTTAGGCTGGTTGACCAGCTAAGACTAGCCTAACCAGCTAAAAAAGTGGCCAAAACCACTTTAAAACCAGTCTGCAAGACCAGCCAAAGCAGCCAACCAGCATTTTAGATGTTTTATCAGTAGGGAGTTGTTAAGCTTTGCTATAGCAATAGACAGTTTAAATACACCATAAGTTTTCACCCCCTCAATGAAAGTCAGTGGGATTCTTGGTGGTGTTGATAGTCTGGTTTTAGAAACCCATAAGCCGGATCAGTTAGAAAAGATATAGCAACTAACTTCAGAACAGTATGAAGGTCTGACCCAAGTTTGGTGGCTGCAGCTGAAAGAGGTTTAAGATGAAAGTAACTGGTTGACCAGCTAAGACTAGCCTGACCAGCTAAAAAAAGTGGCCAAAACAACTTTAAAATCAGCCTGGGAGACCAGCCAAAGCAGCCAACCAACGTTTTAGATGTTTTATCAGTAGGAAGTTGTTAAGCTTTACAGTAATAGACAGCTTAAATACATCAGAAGTTTTCACCACCTGAATGAAATTTTATAAGATTTGGGGTGGATTTGATAGTCTGGTTTTAGAAAACTGTAAGCCGGATCAGTTAGAAAAGATATAGCAACTAACTTCAGAACAGTCTGAAGGTCTGACCCAAGTTTGGTGGTTATAGCTTTAAAACTCTAAGAGGTTTAAGATGAAAGTAACTGGTTGACCAGCTAAGGTTACACTGGCCAGCTAAAAAGTTTCCAAAAAAACTTTAAAACCAGCCTGGGAGACCAGCCAAAGCAACCAACAAGTGTTTCAGATGTTTTATCAGTAGGAAGTTGTTAAGCTTTACTATAGCAATAGACAGTTTAAACACACTATAAGTTTTCACTCCCCTCTTAATGAAAGTCTATAGGACTTTTGTTAGTCTGGTTTTATAGCAGATATAGCAACTAACTTCAGAACAGTCTGAAGGTCTGACCCAAGTTTGGTGGTGGTTGGGCTTTAAATCTCTAGGAGGAAATAATGACTGAATTTTGGCTCTGAAGAAAAGCAGCAGAAGATATACAGAAGATCAGTATGTTGGCCTTTTCAAGCCAACTTAAATACAGCAGTCAACATTAGAAGTGGATCCATAAAGTTCATCAAAGTTGTCCTAAGATAAGAACGGGTATTGTTTTAGTTTTAGGACAACTTTGATGAAAGGTTTTGATCCACTTCAGATATTGACTACTGTATAATAGAATGCAGTTGTTTTAAACTGCACTAATATTTCACAATATTACTGAAATTTTGATCAAATACATGCAGCTTTGATGTGTATAAAAGACATTTTAAAAACATTAAATATTTTGATAATTCCAAACTCTTTGAATAACTCTATATTTTGGAAAAGGATGGTGCATTTACATTGACACAACAATTAAAAACCTAATTATAAAACCCGTTTTAAACCACTGGTTCAGCTAAGCTACACTGGATTGGAATCCAAACAAGATGTGATGGCCTTAAATGGCCCACTGAAAGACTTCCTTTGGTGTCGTTCTAAATTCATTAATTCAATTCCACAGACAGAGGGGGAATCCTGTTTGGATTAGCAAAGGAAAATCTATTTAACTTAGTCCTGCTAATGCAGAAAAGCCATTTGAAATGCAGTCCAAGGACATCACCCTCAACCCCAGAAACTTTCCTTGCCCTGGTCACTTCATTAGGAAACTCTTTGCCAAGCAAAAGTTAAGCAACTGATTACATGGTCGACTGATCAACTTTTCTTCGCAGTTACTAAACCAGATAAAATTGTAGTGGGATTAATTATTTACAACATATATTTTAAATCTGACAGCTACTAACCTAAACAATTCAATACAACACAAACTAAAATAATACTGAGTATGTTCGAATGCTCACCTCTGTCTTTTTACTATGTGATCTCCCCAGAGAGGAAGTGGCTCCTGGAAGTCTCTCTTGGCCGTGCCGTTCTCTCGTGTCGGTTCTTCTGGCCATGTTGTTCCAGTTGAGGGACTGGTTCACCCCTGCAGCTCCGCTCTGAAACAACAGGACAACAGCTTTTAGCGTGGGACGGGACACACTTTGTCTGGAACGGATGACCTCCGGAGATGACTATGAGAAGAAAAAAGCAGCAGTCAGTAGAGACACACAGGCATACACAAACTCAACAGAACATTTTAAAGAGCTCAAAAACTACCGAAAACGGAAGGACTTAAGGGAAAAATGATGACCTTGTTTAGAATAACATGCAACGGTAAATCCCGTCTCTTGTTAAAACCAAGGGTGTCGTGAGGGCTCTGAAACCATCATGTCATTCCGCTAGCTATCACGAATGGACATAGTGATACAAACAGAACAACAGACCACAAGTACAAGACATCGTTGTCTTGAGGAACCAAAAAGGCACTTTTGTCTCTTGCTGTGAACCCTTGCTACAGGGTGGTTATGTCGCGAGTTTGCATGAGGTTTTTTTGAAACAGCATTGAAAGTTCCCCATGGCAAGCTCCCAAGACAATGGAGCTCTGTGTCAGTGTGACCAGTCTGGTCGAGTCTCTGCCAGCACGCAGCACATTCTGTCTAACCCGTGTCACAAACAGACGCCATGCACTGGAACATCAAGCTACTTCGGACAACATACTGTTCTGACTAAATTCTTACGAGTTATCTAGACAAGTATGAATGTCAACTAAACTCAATTATGCACAAATATTATGTTATATAGATAGAACGATAGAACGATATATAGATAGATAGATAGATAGATAGGTAGATAGATGACAGAACAATAGATAGAATGATAGAACGATGGATAGAATAACTGAACAATAGAACGCTAAGATTGATTGATAGATAGACTGATGGATAGACAGAACGATAGAACAATGGATAGAATAATAGGATGATAGATAAAAGGTAGACAAAACTATAGAATGGTAGACAGAACAATAGAACGATGGATAGAACAATAAAATAATAGATGATACATACATAATACAATGACAGAACGCAAGATAAAACAATAGATAGATAGACAGATAGATAGAT
This sequence comes from Labeo catla, assembly GCA_012976165.1. Taxonomy (NCBI): domain Eukaryota; kingdom Metazoa; phylum Chordata; class Actinopteri; order Cypriniformes; family Cyprinidae; genus Labeo; species Labeo catla. The sequence continues at coordinate 146,899 of VONZ01000391.1, forward strand.
AGAAAGAATGATAGATAGATAGACATAGACAGGTAGACAGACAAATAGATAGATAAAACAAAAGAACGATAGAATGATACACAGATAGATAAAACGAAAGAATGATAGAACGATAGATAGATAGATAGATAGATAGATAACACAAAAGAACGATAGATTAGAACGATAGATAGAACGATAGATAGATAACACAAAAGAACGATAGATAAACGATAGATAGAACGATAGATAGAACGACAGAACGATAGATAGAGCGATAGACAGAGCGATAGATAGATAGATAGATAGATAGAGCGATAGATAACACAAAGAGCGATAGATAGAATGATAGAACGATAGATAGAACGATAGATAGATAACGAGCGATAGATAGAACGAGATAGATGGAATGATAGATAGATAACACAAAAAAGAATGATAGATAACAATAGACGATAGATAGATAGATAGATAACACGATAGAAGCGATAGATTAGAACGATAGAACGATAGATATAACGATAGATAGAACGAGAGAACGACAGATAGAACGATAGACAGATAGGTAGATAACACGATAGAATGATAGATTAGAACAATAGATAGAAGGATAGATAGAACGATAGATAGATAACACAAAAGAACGATAGAACAATAGACAAAATGATAGAACGATAGATAGATGGATGGATGGATTGAATAATAGGATGATAGATAGATAGATAGATTGATAGATAGATAGATAGATAGATAGATAAAAGAACAACAGAATGATAGACAGATAGATAAACGAAAGAATGATAGAATAATAGAACGATAGAACGTTAGAACAATAGATAGATCGATAGATAGATGATAGATAGATAAAATGAATGAATGATAGACAGATAGATAGATAGATAGATAGATAGATAGATGACAAGATGATAGATAGATAGATAGATAGGTAGATAGATAGATAGATAGATAGATAGATAGATAGATAGATAGACAGAACAATGGAATGATGGATAGAATTATAGAATGATAGAACGATAGATAGAACTTTTTCCGTTAACTATTTACTAATCAACAAACTATGTACATTATATTTAATGAGAAACAAAGCGGGAATGACCTGCAGGGATTCTCTGTCATTAGTGGTGTGTCTCCGGGCAGTGTTGGGTGTGTCTGAGGGTGAAGAGCCAGCGCTGAGTGCTTCCTCTATGTCCATATTGAGCTGATCTAATCTCTTCATTAGCTGGCTCATAGATTCAGACCAGGGAGACAGGACCTGAGCAGACTCCTGCATGCAGACAGAAGAGACATACTGTAGAACATCAGAGACAAGCAAACACTGAGATAAAACTGATTAGACAGAGTCATTACATTAGACTCAGCCATTCAGTCAAGGAAGTGTTTTCTTTTGATGTTCAGAGCCAAGTAACCAAGTTGATGAGCCAGCACTGATTTCAGAGCAGTGTCTTCTTATTTTAAGCTTTCAAAGTCACACTAAACTACCCTCTGCATGAAAACACAGAATCACGCCAACACACTCACAGAGGAAAATTTTACTTCTTAGACTTAATGGAATTTTCAGTTGTTTCATTTCAGTATCAACTTGATTCTCCTAAAATTCCTTAGGAGAAATATAATGGAAACAAATAAGAGAACTGCTGGCATACGGTGGGAGTAGCGATCTATAAAATTATAGTGGACAGAACAGCCCAGATCATTCTGAATGAAGAATCTGATGAGAAATGCTTGACTTTATATTGAGATCTCAGTTTGGTATTTCAGTTTAATGCACAGTCTGAGACATCACCGTAATCTTTTTTAAAACATTTTCAAGGAATATATGCACATATGTAACAATAGCTAAAACAGTAGATAGAACAATTGAACAGAAGATACATAGATAGAATGATAGCTAGGACGATAAAACGATAGAAAAACAGAACGACAGATAGATAGATAGATAGATAGATAGATAGAACGATAAAACGACAGACAGACAGACAGATAGATAAAACGATAGAAAAAAGTACAATAGAACGATAATGATAGAATGGTAGATAGAACGATAGAACAACAGATAGAGAGAACGACAGATAAATAGATAGATAGATAGAACGACAAAATGATAGACAGATAGATAGACAGATAGATTGATTGATAGATAGATAGATAGATAGATAGATAGATAGAACGATAAAACGACAGAAAAAAGTACAATAGAACGAAAATGATAGAATGGTAGATAGAACGATAGAACAATAGATAGAGAGAACGACAGATAAATAGATAGATAGATAGATAGATAGATAGAACAATAAAACGATAGACAGACAGATATCCAGATAGATAGATAGATAGATAGACAGATTGATAGAACGACAGAACTGGAGTAAGCTAGAATGACAGATAGAATTACAGAAAAAAAGACAGAAAGAAGGACAGAATGATACATAGAACAGTGCAATAGCGCAACAGACAGTGTTAAATAAAATCGCAAAATGATGCAACACTGGACAGAACGATAGATGAAGAGCTAAATAGAATGATCGATAACATAAGATTTAGGTGTTATTCTGTGACACTACTCTCTCCTGTGCAGTAAATAGCACTGAGTGTCAAATGTCCCAGTGCCACACACATTTGAACCAAAACCAGCAAGCAACCCAGCTGCCATTGTGGTCCAAACATAGTCGTGTGGTATTCCTCTCCTTTCTCCTCACTGCTACTTTCACTGCTCCCTAGACACGCCTGCCAGAGTATAAATAAACCGTCCTGTCCAGCTCAGACAGGGCCGAGGGTTCCTGAGCTATAAATTACCTTCACCTACCTCACTCACCAAGCTGTAAATCAACAGGGTTGCCCCTTTACCAACAGGAAGTGGAGGGGCCAGAGAGCAGGAATAGGGCAAAGATGAACTGTGAGGAATATTTAACAGTAACGTCCCGGCGCGGGAGACACAGCAGGCGGAAACGCTCGAGTCCTTCATGGGATCTACAGCCCCAAGGCAAAGATTACGGCTCCCTCTCATCCACACACAATGATGCTATTGACGGCTGTCATACCAGAATGGGACACATTTGTCTCAGGCAACAGAAATACATGGTTCGGGTGAAAAGGGGGGTGACATACAAGGCACATAAAATCTTAAGGAATGTGGGCATGGTAAGACCCTTAACCAATTAGACTCTAGATGCTGACATTCCTTCAGAGAGCGAACAAAGAGCTACAACAGCCTTGGCCTTTCTAGGACACTAGCATAATGATACACTAGCATTCAAAAGTATGTTTTCATTACTTGATTTTAAAAAAATACAGTAAAAACAGTAATATTATTACAATTTAAAATTATCGTTTACTGTTACTGTTTTCAATTTTAATGTATTTTAAAATCTAGTTTATCCCTGTGATGTCAAAGCTGAATTTTTAACATCATTACTCCAGTCTTCAGTGTCAAATGATCCCCTCAGATTTGGTGCTCAAGAAAAAACATTCCTTAGTTTTACTAGTGTTGAAAACAGATTCATATGCTCCATAAAGTTTGGGATGGGGCATTGAGTTTAGGCTGTATCCCAGATAGTGTTCTGAATCTGGCATGACCTGACCTTTGAATTCACGAGTCAAAGCTAACGAGAAGCTTTCTTGTTGTCCCTCTTAAGACATCAGCGCCGCTTTGTCGTGCCCTTCTGTGACGGACCATTAACCCTCTTGACTTTGACAAAAGATGATGCATTTGTTTACAACGTCTAAATATGACCCCCCATGCAGTCCTGAGTGAAAACAATAAGCGGAGTGTTGTTTAAGAATGTCACCAAACGGACTTTAGAGTTACAGTCAGATTTCTAAATTTCTGGTATCATTTTTAGGGCTGTCACGATTCGAGTACTCGACTGCAATTTGCCCGCGTTGAGTAATTGGAAAAATACCGGAAGTGGCACATTTTAGGAACCAGAGTACATGAAAAGCATTATTAGAGCATTTTCCAAGGCTTCATGGTGTATTAAACCTATTTAAAAATAAAAATACGGGATAATGATAATGGGAATTCACAAACGTTAAGTCAATTAAATAAATATATGCGTTGCAGGTTAAATATATGCGCTCCACACAAATAGTTATCATTTACAAATGTGGAGCGTCTCAACTCCATCTCTGCATATAGCTGTGAGTTTGGGTTTATTATAACGTTAAACTGTGAACGCAACATGCGCTATTTCATTAGATTTGTAATGTAAATAATTTATAAACCAAACGCAAACACAGGAGAATACATTAGAATCTCTCTGAAAATGCTAACCGTTCGTCGCGATTTCAAAATAAAAGCTCAAATTCCTCACTCTGAGTTTTTTACATTTTGATGTCCACGTATTCAATAAATGACAGTGGCTGTACCATTTCTGTTGTAAAGAAATGGCCAGATGTTAAAGATTAAGTGGATATTTGAATAAAATGTTGTTTAGTAAATATTAAAGAAAGATTAAATCACGCAGTAAAGTGTGGAAACAACAGTCAGGCCGTTGGCGCCATCTGCAGTTATTTGTTATAATGCATAATGTATATTCTATTGTTTATAATGTTCTTTTTTTTACAAAACCATATGATTACTTGCTTTTGATACATCATTTGAACTAATTATTATTGCCTCATGTATATGTATGTCTCATGTAATTATTAATGCTATTTATATGTATTTCAAGTCGTTTTAAAGGCTATTGTTTGCTAAGGTCTGTTTTAATTACCATAAAAAAATAATTATAATTATTCAATTACTCAATGACTAAAATAATCATTAATGATGGCTCTATGACTTTAAAATAATTCAAAAGTTTGGGGTCATTAAGATCTTTTCTCTTAAGAAATTAGCACTTTTATTCAGCAAGGATGTGTTAAAGTGACAGTAAAGACATTAATAAGACTTCTATTTTTTCCACAAAAATATCAAGCAGCCCAACTGTTTTTTTACATTAATAATAAGAAATGTTTCTTGACCCCCATATCAGCATATTAGAATGATTTCTGAAGGATCATGTGACACTGAAAACTGGTCATTACAGAAGTAAATTATATTTTCAAATATAGTAAAATAGAAAACAGTTGTTTTAAATTGCAATAGTATTACAGTTTTAATATACATAAATGCAGCCTTGTTGAGATATGTGAATTTTCACAGAAACACAGTGTCCAGTGGCATTTCTTGGAATCTGTTCCTTGCACAGAATGCGTGGTATTTAATAACCCGGCATCGGTTACAACACCCCTTTCCGCCCTGTCAGTCGTGAGAAAATACACTTGTCATGGCAACTAGGCCGGTATGAGTCAGTCCCACCAGATCAGCTCATCATTGTTATCTTCCACGGTGGACAGAATGGCCGAGGACCATAACTGCACCGCCGCAAATTGGCCACATTGTAAATCTCAGCACTGGCCCATTGACATGGAAATGAGGAGTCAAGTGCCTGGCTTTGGCACTGCTCTGGGCTTCCTGCCATGGCCATGCCACCCACTGAGCGTGCCAGCCACCTCTACCGAGAGAATGTAGCAATATGTCATCCTTAAAGGCCACCAGCCATAATCCGTTTGCTGAACTGCTTCAAATCCAGGTCAGATAAGACTCTAAAGAGGACGAAAATCCTCCTACTTTTTTGTTACAGAAGCCGTTCACTGTCAAACCGAATGTCTTTCCTCACAAGAATATGGACAGGTGGCTAGAGATGCACAGTTTCCACAACTCCAAAACATATGCTCACATAAAATCCACATAAACGTAGAAACAACTCTACCAGTTCTATTGGCCACTATAGGGGTAAACGTTTGTATAGAGTGCCACCAAATGGTGAAGAAGCAAACTGCATTTAAAAGTCTCAAAATTGTGCACTATATTAAATATCCAATATTTAATTTCCATATGAATTGTTCTATGAAATCTCATTTGCTGTTTTTGAAATATTTAATAACAAAAAAATTAAATATTTTTCTTTTCATATCCACTGACAGCTTATTCTAGTATTTCTTGAGAAGGTACAAATTAGGCAAGGTCAGGGCTCACGTGAGGGGTACCACATTCTTTCACAGTTTCACCTTAAATCATGCATGAACAAAAAACGATGAACTGGAGGGAAAATCCAAGCACATGCAGAACAGATGAGTGCTGGAGCCTAACAAACCATTTTAGCTCATCTGCCCTAGAAAAATCTATTTAACCTCTGCACGTTCTGCTAACTACTGTAACTACACCACCGACACTGAGCAGTGACTGTAAATCATCACAGATGTAATTGGGCTGTTTTTAGTTTGACAGTGTTTTCCAATACAAAAAAAAGTATGATTTTAGAAGTGGAAGTATTTTTTGTAAATTAGTTTACAAAATTTTATTAAGAATATTTGCTTTGGATAAAAGTATCTGCTAAATTTAAAAATGTAAATGCAAATTTAATTTAATAATGTAATATTTAATTATTTATAGTATTTGAAAATCAAAAGCATATCTACTTCTAAAATAGTACTTTTTAGTATATATATAGAGAAAGAGATACTTTAACAGACAGCAATTATTTTCAGAATACTATATAAACAACCTATATACGGTGCTTTGCAAAAGTATTCATACCCCTTACATATTTTCACATTTTGTTATGTTGCTGCCTTATGTTAAACTGCTTTAAATTACTTTTTTTCCACATCATAATGGCAAAGCATTATGAAATTCTTTGGATTTTTATTTTTATTTTTTTTAATTAAATGATTCCATTGCATAAGTATTCATACCCCTATCTGGGACAGTTGAAATTTAGCTCAGGAGCACTCATGTAGCTTGTAGATGTTACTACACTTTGAGTGAAGTTAACCTGTGGCAAATTCAGTTGAATGGGTATGATTTGAAGGGCACAAATATCTTAATAAAAGGTCTAAAAATGCATATCAAAGCTAAAAACCAAGCTCTATTATAAGCCATCATATAGCTGAAAAGCAAAATGTAAAATTATCTATATGTAGCTGAGAAACCCAGAATAAATAGCAAAAATGTATGAAGATTACAAAAAAAACCTGACTTGCAAAAAATGCAGATGTGACACAATCTATTAAAATTTATATAATAAATAAAATGTATTAAAATCTAATCTATTAAAACAGACAAACACTTCTTATAAATACAAAATGTGAAAAATAGATTAAAAATATGATGATGGTAAAGGAATAGCTACTTATTCTTTGACAAACAATAGCTGAAGATATCAAAATATCTTAAATAGAAATACTGAATAACATTGACTTTGCGCTTATATAGCGATAAAAACAGAATAAGAGGGTGTGATCGCCTCAACTTTACTCTTTGTCCTGGTTATCTCTGGTATGAATGGTATGGGACTTTTTTACACGAGTTCTTAACCAAGCATGGTACAGAATACGCTACTGTGTTTTCATACATGTCCATGTGACACCTCTTTAAAGGCCAATAAACTTGGGTTGGGGAGGTCACAGGTTGCCAACAGTCAGGTCAGGCATAAGGTAAGTAGAAAGATGCAAATCATCCATGACTGGCTCCAACTAAATGGAGTTGTGAGTAATGGAAAACTAAGTTCACTGTTAAAGAGATGTTTGGTCTGACAGGCGGCAGGAAGGATATCAGACTCAGCATTCCATGAAAATAGAGGCTCAGAAAAGCTTCACTTCATCCCATATATCACATTATGGAGTAGAAATGGGATCTCAAAGTTAAAATGTGACTCAACTCATTTTGATTTTCCTAAAGAATATATGAGCGCCTTCTCAATTTAGTACACAAAAAATGCAAGTAAAAAGACCAAATGTGAACCTGAACCACAAAACCAGTCGTAAGCAAAACGGGTATATTTGTTGCAACAGCAAACAATACACTGTATGAGTCAAAATTATCAATTTTTCTTTTATGCCAAAAATCATTAGGATATTAAGTAAAGATCATGTTCCATGAAGATATTTTGTAAATTTCCTATCATAAATATATCAAAACTGCATTTTTGATTAGTAATATGCATTGTTAAGATCATTTGGACAACTTTAAAGGGATTTTCTCAATATTTTGGTATTTTTGCTCCCACAGATTCCAGATTTTCAAACAGTTGCATCTTGGGCCAATTATTATCCTATCCTATCATACCATACATCAATGGAAAGACTATTTATTCAGCTTTCATTTGTATAAATCTCTACATTTCAAAAAATTGACTCTTGTGACTGGTTTTGTGGTCCCCGGGTTACAAATTGCAATTCAGTATGCAAATACTGTGATGTCATCGCTGTCAGTTAAATTTTAAAGTGATGAACATTCTAATAAAATCAATAGATTTTCCTTATCTTGAACATTCTTAAGAAGAACAAAGTTCACAAATCCCCAAAATAGATTTATGTATTGATGTATCCAGTCATCTGAGATAACTGGAAAAACAGTTTTAAAAATAAGTTTGATTCAGGCCAAGTCCAAGACCAATTCCAGAGCAATTCCAAGTCTTTCGGACAGATTTATGGACCTGCTTAACTGACTCATTCAAATAAACAGACCTGAAAGAACAATTCACTCAAAAGTCAGACATTAAATATGGCTTGCAGGCAGGTTTTAATCTAAACGAGTGCAAAATCTAGTCAATAATATATTTAAGATCAAAGCAAAACCAGAAAAATCTATATTCTCTACAAAAATATCCATTACTTTTGCCTGTCTTTTGACCTGGCAAACAAAAACTCAATGACTGAGAAACCTGATAGCAATTGAAATGATCAACAAAACAGTTTGAATGGCTCAAATTCATTTCAGAACTTTAGTGTTAGTGTTTACAGGTTGAGCCTGAACCAGAACATTTGAGGAATATTAATACAGTGCTGAACTGAAAGCAATGTTAAAATCTTTACAGACATTGAAAACCAAAGCAGGACATAGCCAGGCTTTAACAAATCTCAAACGGCACATTAAACATCTAACCAACATCGGACCCTCACCTCTGTACTGCTGCTCTCCTCCTCTGCTTCATAGCTGCTGCTTCTGGTGGGTGGCAGCTTGGTGCTTGAACTTCCTTCTCTATGTGTTTGTTCACAGATTCCTTTCCTCCTTTGTTTCTCCAATCCACCCCTGTTTTTTCTGGCGCTTTGGAGAAACACGTCATCGCTATCCTCATGGAAGACCACATCACGGCCTTCATCTTCAGAAGAGGTCTCACAAGCATCTGAACTCTCATTGGCTTGGGCATTCTGGATCAGACCCAAAAAGCTGTTGTAATCTGCAAAGGTAATGGAGCTTGGCTTGTGTTTGATGATTCGGGGTAGATCAGCCCCTTTGGAGACTGGCAAAGGAGCTGAGTAAGGGTGCTCGAGGTGGGACGGTCCCACTGGAGACGATGCAAAAGAGTAAGCGGGTTCTGATATGGCTCTGACAGTCAAATTAGAGAAGGGATAAGCAGTAGATGAGGTGTTCAGCACTGGACTATCTGAGGGAGTCGAATAATAGCTGAACCCTGTCTCAGCATCCAGGTCAGGTTCACAGTAAATGCCATTTAGTTCAAGTTTTGGGGTTGAAGCAAAAGTGCTTCGATGTTCGATATATTTCATTGTGTTTTCTTCAGGGAGAAGATTTGAGATTTGAAGACAAGGTTCATCTTTGCTGACGAGCACTGGTGCCATCTGATTTTTCTTCTCTAACAAACATTTATTCCTCAGCTCAAGTTGTGTTTGGTCTTCCAAAAGCTCATCTATAACAGACGACAGTGAATCAGAAGTATCTTTTAAGCTCAGGTTTCTATTCATAGTTGAGTCTGCCATTGAAAGCTCTATTGAGAAAGTCATTTTGGGGGCCTCTTGCGAAGCCGATGACCTCTGCTCTTCTAAAGTCATCATGGGTTGATCGTCCATGTTTCAATCTACAGCTTGGAATTAGCCATAAGGGATATCCAAAAGAGTTTTTGTACGATGCCAGAAATTGCTATGTGCGTCATGTTCCACCATTTGGACTGAACTGGTTCCTCTGTGCTAATTAGCACTTTGTGCCAACCATCCTGAAAAGAAAGAACAGAAATGATAATGAGTTTGCTTTAAATGACTGCATCAAGCTAGGAACATTTACTTAATTAGCATACTTATCTGTGATTATGCCATTTCACAGACTTTTATCCAAAGTGATCACATTTCAAAAACTTTTTTTTTCTTTCTGATGGTGTTGTTCTCAGTCTTGCTGGTAAAAGCATCTTAAACCAGCCTAAGGTGGACAACTAGTGGTCCTTGCCTGGACAAGCTGATTAGACAAGCTGTCCATTTTGCAAGTTTTAGACAGTTTTGGACACTTTTTAGATAGTCAGTCAGGCAAGGACTAGTTAGTTCGTCTAAAGCTGGGTTTAGACTACAGGAGTTTTAAACGTGCTTTCATGACACGTCAAGAATCGGCCATATTGGCGGCACTGAACGTAAACACTGCCACGGAACCGAACAAAACTCTCATATTTTGCTGATTATTGCTGCTAAATGGTCAATTATTGTCATGTTTAGGGCTGTGCTAATTGGTCGGACTGGGCAAACATTTGGAGTACTATAAACTGCCAAAAGTTTTAACAAATCAAGGAGAAGAGTGCAAAAAACTCTCTGAGAAATAAAAAGCATTTGTGGTTGGTCAAACTGAACCAGGATTTCCAGGGCAAGAATCTTGACAACATTCATGTTTGTTTTTATCATTTCCAGTCAAGCAGGTGAAATATTAGGCTTATATCTTAATAAAACTGCTCGTACATATCTTTACCACCTATTAACTTTAGTCTGTCAAAATATTGCACTCATTTCTGCTGACTAAGTCCTTCTCTATTTGGGTCATTCTATAATTGTGGGTACATCTCATGTCCGTGAAGTATATTTTTAATATATTTTCATCAGTACAAAACCCCAATGCTTAATTTTCTAGTACACAATTATTTTCCCAATCACACTAATATATGTTGAAAAAACCATATCTTTTGTTCAAAAATGATGTTCATATCACATACAACCCTGGTATTCAGCTGTCCGATTTTGTAAAGTTGCTCATTCTACTCTGCATTTAAGCATGATTACCTCAAATATAAATTAAGTTTAATAGTTTTGCCTTCAGTTAGATTAGGTTATCAAGACATTTGGGTGTGGGCTTCAAAAATAAGTGTTTATTGTGATATAACTTGTTTTATTTGTGTCCGGAAAACCATTGTCAACTAGAAATCACCCCATTCAAAAAGGAATGGTTTGTCCCATTCTCGCATAATTTGCACAGTATGATGATATTTCCCCTAGAAGCACATGGATGAAACACTAGAAGGTTTGTTCTCTCGCTTTCCCCTAATATTGGTTAAACTAGCAAACTTGTGTCTAGAGTGGATTAATTGACTGTCAACAGTGTTACCCAAGTATTATTGCTGCAAATTGTAACAAGACAATTTAACTAAAATTTATGTTTTGTTTATGAAAATATATTTCAAAACATACCATACGCTCAGTAGTTCTATGCTTCCATGTTGACTATTGGCCCATAACACTAAAAATGTCAACTAAGTTGCCTGTCAACAGTGTTACCCAGTAAAGGTAACATGGTGAACAGTAGCATAGATGGTATTTCATGCACATATTCCTACAGATCACCTTTATTTATATAGCACTTTATACAATATAGATTGTTTCAAAGCAGCTATGTAAGGTCATGTTTGGGTTTTTGGGAAACAGGAGAACTGTTTTCTTCACACTGTCAAATTGTACCCCTAATTATAGAATGACCCATATGATTTAGCAGTTTCCACATGTTTTTTATGGTTTAGACAGCATAAATTAGCAGAACATGTAGTACATTAGTAGTACATCAACCATGCAATCCATGCTGTTGTTTACATCTGAGTATCTCCAATATGGCCGTGCATTAAGGTAACTGACCAAACCTTGACATAAGCAAGGAAACTGATAAAAATACACCTCAGCATTGCTTCTTTTGGAAAAACAGAAGTATTTTTTCAACAAAGAATCAACAGTACGCCAAATATGTACAGTGTTTAACCCATACTGCCTTAAATGAGATAAGGATACATTTGAGCACTGCTCTGTATGGGACTGTAAGGAAAAGCACACATGTATTCACAAAGAGAAATACGAATAACATGGGTAGAAAGACAGGCAAAGTCAAAAAACAAAGAATCCCACAGATGGAGAAAGACTGAATCCCAGTGAGACATTCTGGGAGTTGCAGAGAATCTCACAAAGGCTAATGGATCCCCAGAGAGGCGAAGAGGGAATAACAAGGAATCTTGCAGAAGTACAGGAGGGAATAACAGGGGATCTGAGGGGTTGAACATCTGGCTCAGGCTGAGAGCGTTCAAGTCTGGATCTGTTGAAGGCACGATGGTGGTGACATCAGTGCTATGAGGAATCCGGCTCTTCGCTCTCCAGTGGCTGATTTACAATATACCCATCTATTCATTAGATGACCTACATCTCCCAGACCAGGCTGTGGTTAGCAACCTTGCTAACCCCCTCATTACCCCCCAACCACGCTCCACAAAAACACACATTAAACCACAGGAAGAGCCTGATTGGTGGAGAAAGAAAGAACATTCCTTTCTGATACCTTAGTTGAGGAACATCATCTGGAGAGATGAACTGTGAAAGATTATTCTTGCCAAGGTGTTTCAATCAAGGGAGTAATAGCGTAAAATTGTGCCACTCATTTGTGCTATATTGAGGTTTGTTTTGTCAGATGTATTAACTTAATTGCATCTGAATTAATTGCATCTCAATTGCATCTGTCAGGCCAGATCATTTCAGAAGTGAATGGCAGGGTGTATAGAAAGAAATGGGTGAATTAGAAATAACATGGGCATCAAGTTTTTGTTTCTATATAAAAAAAAAAGATATAAAAAAGAAAGAAAAGATCATATGTTAGGTTTAAATAAATTTTAATTAATGTGATCACAATTAAATAAAATCACAATTTTAAAAGTGAAAAAAAGCCAAATTATTCAAATATTTAGAAAACACATTCATTCTTCATTGTAAACGATTTTTGTTAAATCAAATCAAATTTCATAAATATAGTAACACATTCCTTTTTGTAGTTTCTAGGTACAATAATATATTTATTATTATCTAAAAACAACAACAATAATAAAAAGTAATAAATAACAAAAAAGAAGAAGGTCAAATGCACAAAATAAATAGAAATGTATGTATTATATTTGACCCTGGACCACCAAACTAGTCATAAGGGTCATTTTTTTGTAATTGAGATGTATACATCATCTAAAAACTGAATAAATAAGCTTTCTATTGATGCATGGTTTCTGAGAATCTGGAATCTGAGGGTGCAAAAAAAAAATCTAAATATTGAGAAAATCACCTTTAAAGGTGCAAAAAAAAAATCTAAATATCTAAATATTGAGAAAATCACCTTTAAAATCACTTTAAAGTTGTCCAAATGAAATTCTTTACAATGCACAGTTTTTCAGTTCAGTAGAAAATTTACAAAATCTTCATGGAACATGATTTTTACTTAATATCCTAATGTTTTTTGGCAGAAAAGAAAAATCAAGAATTTTGACCCATACAATATATTGTTGGCTATTGCTATAAATATACCTGTGCTACTTATGACTGGTTTTGTGGTCCAGGGTCACATATTTTATATAATTATTGTATTTTATATACATTTTAAATATTTAGAAACATTATTTACAGAAAGTCATAGAAATGTCAATATTGATATACTGATTATTTTTTAGAGGTCAAAAAAAAAAAAAAAAAAAACCTTTCACTGACTGATACGCTTATAATTCTTTTAATGCACCTTCTATTATGGAAGGTGGTTTTGCCAGTGGTCAATGACAGATGGAAATACTGAATATTCCTGTGCACTCCCAAGCATGCATAGAAAATCAGAGCTTTTTTTTCTGTGCTGTATCTGTGGTGTTAAATGTGAGAAGGGGGCCAGCTGGCAGCCCTGACTGTGGCCTTCACTCACTTAACACGTTGCCTTGTGCTTCGCTCACATTCTATCTATCTCACACACACAGACTCAAAAAAACATGGTCAAACTTTATCGAGAGAAAGGAAAACATACACCTGCCCTTAACAAAAACTCAGGGCTTTAACCTTTAAAAGCTGATAAGAACTGTGACCAAACACTGGACAAGGTCAGTGATTCACAGACACATACAGCTCTGACTTCCTATGTGCCTGCGTCATGCAAACATGCTCATATGAAATTACGTTCAGTAATTACATTCGGTATTCAGTATTTGAAATGGTGATAATTTTAGTGATGCAGTTACAGAACTGAAAATATAGACATGCATGTAAATTTTAGCCTTAAATCTTGAGATTTACCAAAATATAGCAGAGTAAACTATCTTCAGTATCCTTTAAAATACTATAATCTGTCAGGATTCATATTTACATTTGTTTCGTAATTTGCCCAAAAAGAGAAAACGTTGTCTCTCATGAGAAACAGTGTTGCAAGTGCAACCCTGATTAGATCTAGTCCTCTCACCTCCTTTCCTTTAGCCCGTTTTTCTCTAAAGCCACAGTAAAAGGAGGCCTCCTCATTCCCAGCTGTATAAAAGACTTGATCCAAACAGCCAAAGAGGATTCTGCACTGTGAATGTCACTCAAGCGTTCTACAAGTTTCTCGTTGAGCGCAAAGTGTTGCAATACATGAAAAGGGGCAAGCAGTGTTTTCTTTTCACTTTACACACTGTGACTGACTGTTAACGCTGCCATTCCCATTCATTTTACAGAGATCGTTATTAATTCATTACACGGCTTACGTTTCACCACAACTGTAACGGTCCTATAAAAACGTACACAGAGTTATTGACACGTGTGAGGTGAAAAAATCCTGCGACTCCTGTCAAATGTTTCTGATGTTTCATATGCATCATTCAGTCACATTTTTGAGCATTTTTAATACATTTGAAAAGTGTGCATTATTTATTTTAAATCAACATAAAAATTTTAATGTAAGAATTTACGGAAACACGTCTCTTTTAGTATTTTTATTCACTTTTTTATCTTTACTAGTTCTTTTTAAACAGCCCTGCAATGCTACCGACGTGTAAAAAAGTTTCAATTGCAACTGTGAGGTACAGTTTAACATAAGAAATAGAGTCACAGTGTAAGATATAAGATTGCAAGAAATAAAGTTTCAATTATGAGAAGACGCAGTTAAAAGAAAGAGTCGCAACTGCAAAATTTAACAGTCAAATCGAGATAAAAAGTGGCAATTACAAGAAAGAAAGATGCAATTAAAAGAAAGTCAGAACGGTGAGATTCAACACTTAAATCGCAAGATATAAATTCATATGAGGGGATACAAAGTGGCAATTATGAGAAATAAAGATGCAATTAAAAGAAAGAGTCATAATTGCAAAATATAACTGTCAAATGGCAAGATATAAATTCACACTGGAAGATACAAAGTGGCAATTATGGGAAATGAAGAAGCAATTACTTATTTTTATTAACAGGCTTCCGTTATGTAGTCTCTCCATTAAAAGGTCAAGCTGCGTGCATAAATGATTATAAACAACTAGCAAAATGCTATTTAAAATAATTTTAGATTCAATAAATGCAGAATGTCACATCAAAGAACATATGAACTACCGGTCTACAGATGTCGAAAGCATATTTAACATTTCACTTTCACATTTAGTCCTGACATTTCACTTTCACATTTAGAAGCACATTAAATCCATTCATTTGGCAGACACTTTCATCCAAAGCTATCAGTATTCTTCTTGTATGAACTTTATTCCTCAACCACCTGCACTGAAGAGTCTCCAACAGGTCAGCATTGAAGCTGAAGTCCCTGCCTTACAGACTAACTTCTGTATTGAAACAATGAGGGCCACCTCACCTTAGAGAACTTCAGAACGTGCTGGGAAGTCTGATGGTCGTTGTGCTCATGATGATGTGCGTGAAAAGTGCCTAAGGTCCCGTTAAAACCAAGAAGCCTTCGTGAGCGTCTCTTTCGCTTCTTCTCCTTGGAAATTCAAGGCAACTCCTCCGCAGAGGGAGAGGTGCTGTCATCACAAATTCCCCAGAATCCCCACAGGCAACGGGAAGCCTCAGCATGCAGTGACTAAGTCATTCAGAGTAAGAGTGGAAGGGGAGGAAGAATGTATAGTTGTTAGAATGATGGTTTGGAGGAGGAGTTATGGCTAAGGGGAAAGGGTAAGAGAGAGAGGAAGAGAGAGAGAGATACTGTTGTGTAAACAAGGCCTGCACACAGCATATTTGGATGTAAATGACCTGGACTGGCTTTAATTGTAAGGGGAACAGATCCATGTCTCATTGTATGGCTCTGACCCCCCAGTTCAACAGGCTGGAAGCGTTCCAGGTTACCCCACCGTTAAACCCACAGAAAGCCATACGGATACTTTTGAAAACAAAAGGAATGGACGGAATAGGAAATAAAAGGATGTATCTTACCCTGGCTTTTTTCTTTTGGGAGCGCTGTGTGGCTCACCCAGGAAGTTCTTCAGATGTGTCCAAATCCTAGGACATAAATCAATGACTTATCCGAAAGCCTTTTTATATGAGGGTACTTAAGATTGGTTTTCAGGGAATCTAATGATCTGGAACAAAATTCAAGAGCAATGCAGAGATAACCAAGCAAAAATTTAATGGCTACAATGCTACTAAGCCAGTATTAGGCCATGTTTTAATTAGGACATTAAGGTAATTTTTTATAAACATGCCTAAGAAAAAACATTACTGGTGTGCATTTTCGACAAAACAAAGGCACTGATTTATTTTAAGATCAGTCAGTGCAAGCGTCTTTTAGCTGAAACAGCTCAGACGTACATTTTAGTCTATGTCTATGAAACCGGTGGTATATTTGTTTTAAAAAAAATAAATAAATAAATAAAAATATAAAATGTAAAAATAACTTAAAATGTTAAAAGTTTAAGTTTAAAATTTCACAACATTTCACATACATACATACATACATATAATTAAACATTTAAAAACAAGTCAACTTACAGTTTAAAAAGTTAAAAAAATATATTTAGAAACAATTTGTGAACCTGCACCACAAAACCAGTCATAAGTCATGCAATATATATTTGCAGCAATAGCAAACAATACATTGTATGGGTTTTTATGGCAAAAATCATTAGGATATTAGGTAAAGATCATATTCCATTAAGATATTTTGTACATTTCCTACCATAAATATATCAAAACTTTTTTCATTTGAGCAACTTTAAAGATGATTTTCTCAATATTTAAATTTTTTGCACCTCAGATTCCAGATATTCAAATAGTTGTATCTCAGCCAAATATTGTCTTATCCTAACAAACCATACATCAATAGAATAAAAAAAGACCCTTAAGACTGGTTTTGTGGTCCAAGGTCATATTTATAAAAAAAAAATAATTTCTCAAACTTACATTCATGAAAAGAAATCTTTTAAAAAGTCAGTTTTAAATGTATACTAAATCAAGTAAAGATAATATACAAATATTTTTAAAACAATTTTTTAAGCATTTAAAGTCTGTGTAAAGCAATATTAAATGTGTGTAAATGTGAGTTTGTCACACCACAAAAAAAAGTGTTATTAACCATCTAGCCAAATTTGAATAATAAAAAACGGCAAGTGTATAAAATAAGTTATCATAATCTTGAAAAATCAAGCATTATATAAGCAAATAAGCAAAATATTCAAAGCACTCAAACACCGGGGGCGTGTCTGCTGTCAGCACTAAAACCACGCCCACTTGCTGGAAAGCTGCCGCCCTTTTTTAACTGTCAAATACCATTACAATCTGAATGGATGATCAAGCGGTTTTGTAAAGTATCGAAGGTAACATGCATTTACGTGATGAAGGCATAGCTATCTAGCAAACTGTAGGCTATAGTAACTAACGGTAATGACAGTAACTCACAATTAAACAGGCGAACGCTGATACTAATGTGCTCTAGTTAGTAGTGTTAGGGGAGGGCCAAAGCTCACCAGCTCCAGTGTGTCATCGAGATATGATTTCAGCCCCGCCCAAAAAATCCTGAACACAAAAATGGTGAAAAACATAGTTTTTACATAGTTTACAGTGTTTGTAATGTGTTTTCAGAAGTATATTTCTAACATGTATAATGTGCTTAGAAACAATTCTCTGAATTGCCTTTACACAAACTTTAATAAAAAGATTCAGAAATGCTCTGAATGCTCTCCATAGACTGCGTTATCCAGCTTTCTGACACACATTCCCCCTGATGTTTACATTTATCTGATAAGTACCTTATATAAAAACTCCAGCGCTGATGTTCTCTTGTCCTAAATTACCCCTGCATTTCCGTCTGTGGTTGAAAAACATCCATCCACTTGTTCGTTCATCACTGTCCTCGCTCACCCTAGAGGAAGCAACGGTCACAAATCAACACAGACTCCCATTGACCCCATCTAGAGATAGAGAGAGGAAAGAGAAGGATCCCCTTCATTCACAAAACACTCTTCCTGTCTGCCTGCAGCCATTTTCAGACCATCAGCAATGCTTTCATGTTACTCGAAGAACATAGTCATTTCAAGCCAAAAATAAAAACCTTTTCTTTTTAAATAGCATACTTGCTATACCATTTATTTAGCTTCTGATGTAACTTCTTTAAAGTTAAAACAACATAAAATAGCTTGCAACTTGACTAATCAATTATAATAAATCATAGTTGTCACCTGTGTACACTGTAAAAAACAATTTGTTGAGTCAACTTAAAATAATTTGTAACCTGGCTGCCTTAAAATTTTAAGTTCAGTCAACTCAAAAACAGTTTATTCAACTTAAAATGTTAAATTATACTAAGTGACAACTTAGATATTTGAGTTGAATCAACTTAAAATATTAAGGCAGCTGGGTTACTTACCCATCTATTAAGTTTAGCAAACACAAATATCTAAGTTGTTACTTAGTACAACTTAACATTTCAAGTTGACTATACTTATTTTAGTTGACTGAACTTAAAATTTGAAAAATTTGGCAGCAGGGTAACAAATTATTTTAAGCTGACTCAACAAATTGTGTTTTTTATTTTTTACAGTGTATTGCCCAAGTACCTTATTGTTAGTCTTACTGGATACACCTAAAGAAATCTTAAACCTTTAAACTTGTTTACACACTAAAAACGTCATATGTTAACGTTTACTGAAGAAAAGAAAGTGGAAATGTCTATACACTAAAAACAATTTTTACTCAGAAATTGCTAATTTTGCAATCAATTACAAAAGAAATGTTATGACACATTAAAATAAACATGCAATTTTAAAGTACTAAGAATTAAAGTATTTTCTTGCAAACACACTCCAATAACCTTTTTTTATTTATAACCTCCAAAAATTATTTTAACAGCACGACCAGCCAAAGTTTAATACTTATGGTTAGGGGTTTGTATGGAAGCCATTTCCACTACTGAATAACATTTTTTTTTAAAGTAGCTGTGAATTCACATCTTGCAATTCTGACTTTTTTTCTGATGTTTCTTCTCAAAATTACATGATTCAAACTCACAATTCTGACTTTTTTTTTAGAACTGTGAAATACAAATTCACAATTGTGAGTTATAAAGTTAGAATTGTGAGATATAAACCCAAATTCTAAGAAAAAAGTCACAATTGCAAGTTTCTATCTTGCAAATGTGACTTTTTTTCTCAGAATTGCAAGTTTGTGTCTCACAATTCTGACCTTTCTTTCTCACAATTGCAAGTTTCTATCTTGCAAATGTGACTTTTTTTCTCAGAATTGCAAGTTTATATCTTACAATTCTGACATTTTTCTCACAATTGCAAGTTTCTATCTTGCAAATGTGACTTTTTTCTCAGAATTGCAAGTTT
Source organism: Labeo catla (assembly GCA_012976165.1). Lineage (NCBI taxonomy): Eukaryota > Metazoa > Chordata > Actinopteri > Cypriniformes > Cyprinidae > Labeo > Labeo catla. Next base: position 166,716 of record VONZ01000391.1, read on the forward strand.
ACATCTCACAATTATGACTTTATAAAACACAACTGCAAGTTATTAAGTCAGAATTGTGAGATATAAACTTGCAATTCTGAGAAAAAAAAGTCACATTTGCAAGACAGAAACTTGCAGTTGTGAGAAATAAAGTCAGAACCTTTTTTATCTTTTTTTGTCTTTTTTTCTTCCCAGAACTGGATTTTTTTCACAATTGCGAGTTTATATCTCACAATTCTGAAAAAAAAAACCTCAGAATTGTGAGATTTAAAGTTGCCATTCTGAGAAAAAAAAGTAAGAATTGCAAGTTTACATCTTTAAATTTTAACTTAACTCACAATTGGGAGTTTATATCATGCAATTCTGAGAGGAAAAGTCAGAATTGCGAGATGAAAACTCTCAATTTCAAGAAAAAAGTAAGAATTGTGAGATAAAAAGTCGCAATTACCTTTTATTTTTTTATTCAGTGGCGGAAAGGGGCTTCCATAGATTTATTCAAGCTAAAAGCAAAAAGAAAAAACAACATTACTCTTTAGCCAAAGCATGATTTGATCCTAAAAGCAAAATATCAAGTATTTTAGTCCACTTACATCAAATGGATGTTTTCTTTTTAAAATCCTCATTTGATATTATTAGGCATGGTAATAACCCTCATAATTCATTACCAGCAAAATAAATCAAATAAAGAGACACTGAACGGCAGCCAAAGCCAGCTCAGCATTGCCATGGGTGCTGCCAAAATTTACTCTGAGACTCTATAATCTTCAAAGGCACTCGAGCGGGAAAAAAGCAAGACCTTCTCAAAAAGAGAGGGCTTACGTCACCACCAGTCTGTACTACATGGAGATCACCACAAGGGCAGCAGATGAAAAGCAGCAGCAGGCTGAGCGATTGGCAGGACTGTGTGAATGGATGTCTTTATTTGCAGCGGTGGAGCCCTGGAGGTGTGGTGACCCTTCTTCGTGCTGTGGGGGTTCAGCTTAAACACAGCTGGATCTTCATGTAGCTCAGCCAAAGAGGCTCTCTTCTGATCTCTTTCCTCCAGTGCTGAAAAGCAGCCCTGTTTCTTAGACTCTCTATGTTAGATTTGTGGTGCGCCCTTACTGAGACAAATGGGAAGACAAGGAGCTCTGTCTCGTGTAGAAGCGCAATAACCCACATCAACTGAATGCCACACAGAGCTGTGCTCCTCTCACTTAGGAGATCAATCATTAAAGTACCCATGAAATCAAAATTGAAGTTTTTTTGGCTTTTAGTATGAATATGTTAGCCTTAAGGTTATAAGCTAGTGTGCTCCAAAACAATGACAAAATTCTCATTTACAAGACATAATCCGTCAAAACTTAGTCTCGAACGTCCGCTAAAATGGATAAATGATTTAATGACATCACCCTGCACTTCAGCTTCTCATCAAACTTTCTGTCCAATCAAAGGAGTAGATCATATGCGCGAGTTGGCGCAGACCACAAAACATTTCAGACCCATTTGAATTCCACACAGAATGCTATAATTTATAGCGATATGGATGAGATTATGACTGTCATACGCTGTCAAACGCGGCTTTACCGATCCCAGCAGCTCTGGCCCAAGCTATGATATAAGCGACACGCTATTGGCTTTTAAAAAGGGGGCGGGACTGCTTGACATGCCCCGCCCTGTCTTCCTGTTTCAATTGAAATTACGTCAACACATTCATGTTTTGAAGCACTTCAGTGGACCTTTAATGATCTAATGCTGTTCATCATTCTGAACACTTAAAAATCTTAACTCAAAATGCTGTTCATGTCCAGTTATGTCAGTTATTTCTGACACAGATTGAAAGATTTTAAATCAGAACTCAAAATGAGAGATTGTGAATTTGTCAAACCATAAGACCAAATGACTAAAATCATTTTGGATTTGTTAGAGTTGTCATTTTGATCAATTCATTAAAGGAACAACTTGCTAAAAAATGAAAATTGGCTAAAAATGTAATCACTGTTCGGCCATGCAAGATGTAGATGAGTTTGCTCTTCATTGGAACAGATTTGGAGAAATTTAGGATTACATAACGTGCTCACCAATAGATCCTCTTTAGTGAATGGGTGCTGTCAGAATAAGAGTCCAAACTGTTGATAAAAATGTCACAATAAACCATCAATTAACATCTTGTGAAGTAAAAAGCTGCATGTTTGTTATAAATAACTTCATCATTAAGATGTTTTTAAAGGGGAAGTTCACTTCCAGAACAAAAATTTGCAGATAACTTACCTCTTGTCATCCAAGATGTTTGTGTCTTTCTTTCTTCAGTCATAAAGAAATTATGTTTCTTGAGGAAAACATTCCAGAATTTTTCTCCATATAATGGACTGATATGGTGCCCGCGAGTTTAAACTTTCAAAAATGCAGTTTCAGTGCAGCTTCAAAGGGCTCTAAATGATCCCAGCTGAGGAAGAAGGGTCTTATCTAGCAAAATGATCGGTTATTTTCTAAAAAAAATTACAATATATATACTTTTTAACCTCAAATGCTCGTCTATTCTCTGCGATGTACATGCAAACTCTGTGTAATCCGGGTCAATGCAGTAAGGGTATGTCGAAAAATTCCCATCTCATTTTCTCCTCCAACTTCAAAATTGTCCTACATCACTGCAAAAGTACCAACCCAGTGTTTACCAACTGAACATAGAAAAAAAGGTAAACCGGCAATGTAAGATGATTTTGAAGTTGGAGGAGAAAATGAGATGGGAGTTTTTCGACCTAGCCTAACTGCACGTCACAGAAAATAGACAAGACGAGAGTTTGAGGTTAAAAAGTATATAAATTGTACATTCTTCTTGGAAAATAACCAATCGTTTCACTAGAAAAGACCTTCCACCTCAGCTAGAGCCCTTTGAAGCTGCAGTTAAACTGCATTTTGGAAGTTAAAATTCGCAGGCACCATAGAAAAATTCTGGAATGTTTTCCTCAGAAAACATAATTTCTGTACGACTGAAGAAAGAAAGACACAAACATCTTGGATGACAATGGGGTGAGTAAATTATCTGTAAATTTTTGTTCTGGAAGTGAACTTCTCCTTTAACTTCAAACCATTTCTTTCAGCTGAAAGGAGTTCTCTATCCATAATACTGCTTTTTTTTAGCAAAAAAGTAGCCTTATCATGGTTTACAAGTGAAAAACATTTCTAAACAAATATGTAGTGATTCTGATGTGAGAGGACAACAGGTGATGGACTTTATACACTGGATGAAGTGTTATTATGGTTTATGGATTCCATTATTTTGTTCAAGAAAAAAGGTTTAAAATTTAAAACGCCCTGACGGAGTTGTTTCTTATAAGATGCAGCTTTTTACTTCACAAGACGTTAATTGATGGACTGGATCTATGTGGATTATTAGTGGATTATTATGATATTTTTATCAGCTGTTTGGACTCTCATTCTGACAGCACCCATTCACTGCAGAGGATTTATTGGTGAGCAAGTGATGTAATGCTAAATTTCTCCAAATCTTTTCAGATGAAGAAACAAACTCATCTACATCTTGAATGGAGTACATTTTCAAAAATGACTCATAAGTCATTTTCTGTCAGAACATGCACTAGCTGTGTTTCATGTATTGTTATGTGAATTTTAGGACACTGCATAAAAATGCCTGATGTAATCACCAAGCCGCAAGTAAAATCTCCAAAATGTTCATAAAAACATTTGTGCTCACTTGAGGAAGAGCCATTTTTAAGATGAGATGTGCATAAACTAAGATAGAAACACATTTACTAAATTGCATCATTGCTTTCGTGAATCGGGTGCAAGAACACTTGCTTTAACAAGCAACACAATTCATTCCTACCGAATTCCCCCGAGTGGGCTTTCTGCAGAAAAATGCAGACATTGAAAAACTGTTAACAGAGCCAAACCTTACAATAACTTGTTTCTAGTATTTTCTTTTTTTAAGTGAAGCCCTAGAAGACAACTATTCCTCATACTGTCTTATCTATGGCTGTCAGCCGTAAAGACACATCCACCATGATCCATATGCCAACCCCCACAATCTGCCATAAAATATGACAGCACCTCAAGCAGGATGCATCTCGTTAAATCTAAAAATATTTACATACCTCCATACAGCACAGCTTCGGGCCTGTTCCTTTTCGCAAAGTGCATCTCAGTCGTCTTATTAGTAGTGATTTCTATGCATGAGCATAAACAAGACGATTAAATGCCCATCAAAAAGTTACATGGTATTTTAATATGCATTCAAAATCCAAATGTATATATCAGAGCATTGCTAATAATAATAAAGTTCAATCACAACAAGCCTGAGCAGGAGACTTTAACTCGAAAAAAATGTGGAAATGGTGCTATTGTGTTATTATTTGCTCTTTTGTAAGTCAAGATTATGAAGCTTTAGCCAACTAGTGTTAACAGAGAGACAGAGGCAGGTCTGAATATAGTGGGCGACATTAGAGCGTTTACAGTATTAAGTCATGGATGAAGAAAAGAAACAATTGGGCAACACTCCAAACAGTGGGCTTTTATAATACTCCAACATCAATCATTGAGAAAACAGATGAGAGATTGAAAAATAACAGCGAATGTTTTGTGCAATATTTTCATGCTCCAATGGCATTTAACTTCCAGTGCTTCTAACCAGACTCATCTCACACTAAACCTCAGACACTTATGTAACATTAAACTGTCTCTAAAGAGCACAAAAGATGAATAAATACACCCCAGCAATGTGACCTGTTAAAACATTCCAGCGATGCCTTTATCTTTGACTCAATATTCCCATTCCGTTTCAATTCTCGGAGAGATTCCCGACATTCCAGAAAGCCTAGGCAGGTGTTCTGCATTATCTCCATAAGACACTCGACCCATCCTTATAAATCTAACTTAATGCCCTCGGTGGCAACTAACTCATCGGCCTTGGGTTTCGCATTAGCTAAGGCTGTCAAACTCAAGAAGAGGCAATGGATCAAATTTTTCACTTTGTTCTCTAAGTGGTTGCTTCTAAAATGTGGTTAAGGGTTGTTGTACATGACTTTGGTACCAGAAAAGGTGCTGAAATGCCATCTATTTGCTGTTCAAAGTATAAGAGTGCAGGAAGAATTTTAAAACTGTTTATGATTCCAAAGCTGAAGATTAAGACAACAATGCAAAAAGAGGAATCGCTGCACCCATTCAGGCCTCTTCAGAGAACCACTACTTGGAATAGGTACATTGAAAGTAATTTTGTAGCGAGTATCTTTGCCTTGTTTTCCAGCAAAACTTTCAAGACATTTACATTTAATCATTTAGCAGATGCTTTTAACCAAAGCGACTTACAAACAAGGACAATAGAAGCAATCAAAACCAACAAAAGAGCAATAATATGTGTTACAATATGCAATTATTTTATTTTTTTATTTATTTTTTTGCTATGATTTATAACTAAAAAGAATCAAGCAGGTGGAATATAAAAAGAATAGAGAGTGATACTGTTAGAGGGTAATTTATTAAATAAATTGAAAGAAAACAAGTAAATAGAATAGAAAAAGAAAAGAGAACGCTAGTTTTAGAGGGTCATTTTTAAAATGAAAAAAGAAAACAAGTAGATGGAACAGAAAAAGAACAGAAAATGCTCATGTTAGAGTCATTTTATTGAATAAAAAGAAAACAAGTAGACAGAATCGAAAAAGAATAGAAAACACTAGAGTTAGAGGATAATTTTATTAAATAAATAAAAAGAAAACAAGAAGATAGAATAGAAAAAGAATAGAGAACGCTAGTGATAGAGGGTCATTTTTTATATAAATAAAAAAACAAGTAGAACACAAAAAGAATAGAGAACACTAGTGTTAGAAGTGATTTTTTTTTAAATAAATAAAAAGGAAATGATCCAAAAGAACAGAAAAAGAATAGCAAACAATAGTGTAAGAGGGTTTTTTAAAAAAAAAAAAAAGAAAAGAAAACAAGTCAATAGAATATAAAAAGAATATAGAACGCTGGTGTTAGTCATTTTTAAAATAATAACAAAAGTAGATAGTAGATATCTTTTTACTATGATGGTAGTATAAAGAATGAACAATGTTTATTATTTTTCTGTGATACCTGCACGAAGATATCCCCATTTTAATCAGCAAAGTTCCACCAGATTGCTTAAAGGAGAAGTCCACTTACAAAAAAAAACAATTCACAAATAATTTACTCACCCCCTTGTCTTGTCATGTCTTTCTGTCTTCAGTCGTGAAGAAATTATGTTTTTTGAGGAAAGCATTTCAGGATTTTTCTCCATATAATGGACTTCACTGGTGCCTCGTTCTTCTCAAGTCACATTAAAGATTCGTTCAAAATGAACGAATCGTTCAGGAACGACTCATGGACGCGCATCCCAGAGCCTGTGCTACATGAGCTTTTGTGCTTAAAAAGTATAAGAATTTTTATTTTTAAAAAAAAAAGACAGATCGTTTCACTAGATAAGACCCTTCTTCCTCGGCTGGGATCGTTTAGAGCCCTTTGAAGCTGCATTTAAACTACATTTTGGAAGGTCAAATCTGGGCACCAATCAAGTCCATCATATGTACAAAAATCCTGAAATGTTTTCCTCAAAAAACATTATTTCTTTACGACTGAAGACAGAAAGACATGAACAACTTGGATGACAAGGGGGTGAGTAAATTATTTGTAAATTTATGTTCTGGAAGTGGACTTCTCCTTTAAAACACTTAAAAGCTCCAGGGCTTTTGTGAAAACTATAGATTATGTTAGTTATGCATTATGTAGTTTTTCACCATAGCTTTTTAAATAAACATAAGTATCATATTTTTACCAACTTTTATCAGAACCCCATTGTCAATGGTAAATTGTTCCCTGAAAGAAAAACCAAAAAGCAAAAAAGTGGGGGAAATGAAAAAAACTACATTTGTGAAAAGTCAATTATTAAGAAAGCGCATCAGTGAAGTAAGATCTGATACATATGGCATCACAGACATCCCATCAGGAGAATGTGCTGACTGATCAACCTCATGTATTCAACTGGCATCTCTCAGTTTGAGTCCATCTGCTCAGTGGACTCAAAGTATTCCCTGATGAGCATGTTGGCAAATTATTAGACTTATAAGCATTTGTTGCTGACTTGCAAAAAGATTAGCTCACTTCAAGAAGCTAGTAATAACACTAATGCTAATAAGCATTCAGTAAGCGCACCAGTTTGCCTATCTTACAAAGCTCCATTGTAGATTTTCCTATTAGCAGTATTTCTGTGTGACACATTTATGCAGAAACATTTTTGAAATATCTCAGGTCTTAAATACTGGTTGGGGTTTACATTTACATTCCATTAAACCTCCAGCGTCCCATATTTTAAGCATTTCGCCCATATTTTAGGCCATGTGGCAATAGATGACAACATTCCACAGATTTATGAATAACCAGAGTGTCATTGCTCCGGCTGTGCAGCGGACTCACTCCTATTTTCATGACAACATGATTGGTTGGTGACTTCCCAAGGGGATTATAAGAAACCTCAGTGTTGATATTTTCCCTCATTTGTGCATTTGGGGTTTATAGATTTCCAGATTCATTGCAAAACCAATAGCAGGGAACTGCTGGGGCCTCTAGACACCCCTCTGGCACCAGCTGAAAACACACAGGTTTAAACCGAGCAACAGGAAAATGCTTTGGAACAAAAGGACCAAAAGAGCAAACGCTGCAGGAATAGTTCAGACCACTAGTACTTTTATGACTTTGAGGCAAGAACGTTTCCTACTAGGAGTTAAGAAAACAATGTCGCCTGAAAATATGTAAATAAAGTCAGCAGCACACAAATAAAACAAATAATACATACTGAAATATGTAGAAGAAAACCCATGGAAGACTTGCATTATTAAAAAAAAAAAAATCACATTGTTTTATACGTATTTTGGACTATGGGGGCGCCATTATTTCGATGGCATAAAATGTCTGCACTTGATGAGCTACCGGCGCTACCTGTTGCTATTTTTACCACGATGCAACTCAGAATAAGCAACTCGAAAAATAAAATATAGCTGCAAGCAGCAATTACTGAGGTTCAAACTAGGGCTGGGAGTTGATTCCAAAAAGAATCGATTCCTCGATTCTGAGGCGTTGGGAATCGAGAGTCGATTCCAAAGTTTTCAGTTCAACAAAGCTTATCTATGGGCGCCTCTTAAATGAATGGCTGCATCATACGAATGCTGCATATCTCGGCTGTTGTCATCAAACGTCGCTGAACAGCGATTCACGAAAATAAACTGAATGAATAGAGTCGGTACTGAGCACGTCTGAGTTTGAGGATGCAGCCTTGCTCTCTAATAATGATTAGAAGTCTGATTCGTTTCCACGAAAAGGTTCTTTCGGATAGATCCTTTTAATGAACCAGTTCAAAAACGATTATGACTTAATTGTCCACAGTTTTGAGTGCTGCCCTGCAGAATAGATCATGACGTGATCAAGGGTCTTGATTCTATTTCCATCTAAAATGAAATGCTATTTTTAACCTTTCTATTAACCAATGATAATTCTGAAAGAAAATGCAGAAAGCACAGAAAAACCACGAGCTCTTATATCAGTGTTGTTGTTCTAGTTATTTGGTTTCAGTGTACAGTTTGTTAATTTTGTGCAAAGCATACCATTGAATTACACATCATTCAGCTGAACTGTGCCTTGTTCCATTCATGTAATAAATGCATGTCCACTGCTGCGTTGTGGGCTATGACTAATTTCATGTGCAATGCAGACAACATTACAATTTAAATACAGAAATGTATCATAATTTTTAAAAATAAAGCTTCATATTATGATTAGGCTACTTTCTAAGACCTTTATATCCTACAGTCATGGCGAAATTAGGTTCCTCCAACAACAAGATAAAAAACAAGAATCGAAGAGAATCAAAAACAACAGTGAGGAATCAATTCTTGGAATCGAATCTCCAGAACCAGGAATCGGAATCGGACTAGATTCCAAAATTTGCCGAATCGAACAGCCCTAGTTCAAACGCACATATGAAAAAAGACATTTTGTACCAAGCTACAAGTACCAGTAATTTAACATCGAAACATTATGTTTTGTTACATTTATGACCGTTATACTTTTACAGATTATTAAACTTTGCATGCTTGTTTAGAATCACCTGTCGCATGTGCTCACCAGGTTTCAGGAAGTTTTAAGTTTTCATTTAGGCTTTATAGGATTTGGGGTAAATTTGGACAGGCCCCTTTTTTAAATGACCCTGTTATAGCTTCCCAAAGGGTAAATTTCAAATTTTTTATGATGATTATTGACCTAGAGAATCCAGAGAATTGTATTGCAGTGTTTTTTTTCCAGATTGAGCGAAAAACCTAGGATTAATTCGCAAAAGTAGTTCTCAATCAGTTAACAAACAATTTAATTGACAGCAGTGGTCCTAGAGACAAAGTTGTCGAGAATGAGGAGAATATTGTATATATGTGCTAAAAACTGCACAATGCACAATTGTTTACGACATTCAAAAATGTGATATCGCCCCCCAGTGGCCGATTTCTTTCAAATTTCTCACAGACCTTTGGGGCCGTGAGTCAAACCGGCCCACCAAGTTTCGTTCCGATCGGCCTCCGATAACCATGTCTAATAGGTGCTTCAACTTCATCTGCCAGTGGTGGCCATGTTTTTTTGAGATACGCAAATGTACTCATAGACACTTGTGGCACAAGACCATGCACGACGATTTTCATGTTGATAAGACAAATGCTTGCGTAGGTATAGCCATTTTTGTTTTTTCTCTCTTATAGCGCCACCAAGTGGCCAAGCTCCACTATTTCTGTCCTGCAACCTCAGATTGAGCTCTTACATAAGTGTTCTGAGTTTGGCGAAGATATCTCATTCCGTTCAGGAGTTACAGGCATTTTACTAAAAGTGGCCCTGCCCTTTTTGAACATTTTGGCATCCCTTTGCAACGGTGAGTCGAAAGTTAGACTTTTTTTGATAATTATTGAAATACGCTCTCCAGAGAATCTTTCTGCACTGGATTGGTTCCGATCAAGCGAAAAACCTAGGACTAGGACTAGGACAATTTCGTACTTTTGATCCTGTAGTGCCCTCGTCAGGCCATTTAGGGCGAGCCTTGGTGACATTGTAGGTGGTGTGAGTACTACCATCCAAGGAGTTTCTCAGCACAAATTTTTCTAGATATCTGGGGGCATTTTGATTCCTTATCAGGAAAAAAATCAATGGTATGGCATTTGGTTTAAGCCTATGCTTATATCTATCACCACCTGTAAGCTCTTTCAGTAGCTGTCGTCATTGTATCAATATTTTATTTTCCAAGTTGTGTTGCGATAAAAATAGCAACAGGTAGTAATCAACGTAATTGAAATAATGGCGCCCCCCATAGTCCAAAATATGTATAAAACGATGTGGATTTTTTAAAATAACGTAAATATTTCATGGGTTTTCTACTACATATTTCAGTCAGAGATATCAATAACTAGGAAACCACATAAACCTCAAATTGAACATGACTTTGCGTTGGGACTGAAATACCTCAAACAAACTTAAGCAAACTTTACTTCCTCATTTCAGGTGTCCACCACACGGCACTGCTTTGAACATGTTTGTTTGTTGTACGCAGCAGCCGTCTTTTATGAGCTGATGACTGTGTGTGATGACGGACGTTCAAGTACTGACTCTGATTATCAACACAAGAGTCATAACAGCAGAAGACTGTCAGAAACCCTGTTATTTCACCAGTGTAAATCAGAGTCTCCCTGTGATTATCAGCTAGATATGGCGTGCCGAGTGGTTACGTGTGTTTATGTGACCTCTACGACGTTCGTCAGAGAAAAAACACAGCGTGTCAGGAATATTCAATGGAATGAAGAGAAAATTAATTCACCTTACAAACACACTCCAGCCTCACCTGCCTTAACTTGCTCAGTCGATGGGCAAAATCACGGAGCAAATTCCTTCTACTGAAAGGTAGCGGCAGTCATGGGAAACGTGGGCTGCGATGGCCAACAGCATCAAGTAGTTTTCTAAAAAGAAGAGTTTTATCATCATATGCAACATTTACTTCTTTATATGCAACACAATATTCTTACATTACAATCCTGACTGCATCATCATCATAAATCTCATCATAAAACTCCCAACAGCGAATTTCATTTCCCAGTGCAAAATAACATAAGCTAAATGAACACAGAAAGAGCATTAACTGTAATGGCTTATTCACAAGAACTCAGATTTACTCTGGTGATGTCTAAACTCCTCTGTTTCATACTTTAGAAAGCATTTTTGTTTTATATAAACAGCTAAAGATGTATAGCACAATCACCAAATTTGACAAGGCAGCATTAGAGGATACCAAAATCTGTTTCCCCCCTCTATTTCACACAAAATGGCTTTAATATTCTCCATATTAACTCTGTTTTATACTCTAGAAAACAGTTTGATCTGAAGTAAACAGTTACAGACATATATGACACTCACCAAATCTGACAAGGCACCATTAAAGGTCACAGAAATCTGTTACCCCTCACATTTTTTTTTCACATAGAATGACTTTAATATCCTCCAAATTCACTCAGTGATGTATAAACTCCTGCATTTCATACTCTAAAATGCATTTTGGGTTTTATATAAACAGCTCCAGATATACAGAGACACTTCATAACACTCAAATGCAGAAAAGTCAAAAGTAGAGCTTAGTTTAGCATCAAATGGCCCATTTTTTTTACAGTTCCAGGCAAAATCATCCATCCAAAATAGAGGTGCCGGAGCACCTTTCAGGATTTTTGAGACCGATCACCGATTGCCGATCACAGGAAGCTGTATCTGCCGATCCGATCACCCATACCGATCTTTTTAAAGCCTCCTATTAATCATGTAAAATTATTTATAGAGATACTCCAATCAGGATTTTTAGACACTTATTCAGGGCCTGGTGTTTTTGTTTTTGTTTTGTTTTGTTTTGAGAGAGAGGGGAGTTTTTTTTTTATTTGAGGGGCGGAGAGGAGACTTAAAATATATATATAGATTATATATATATATATTTTTAGAATTGTGCATTTATTGCACAATAGCTTGCACACATCACAAATCTATTTCCACAAACATATTTATCCATTATTTTGATTTCAGATCCAAACATTGATATTGAAAATACCTTTTCAGCATGTTTACCGCAAACAATGCGCTGTCACTTTAATTCTGCCCGCGCGGCACAGACTCCGTGCCGAAACGATCTCTACACTGCTGCAGGTACACCGCTCCTGGAACGCACTACTAGACTGCAACCGTGTGCAGCTTGAACGCTTTAATCCATGAGAACGGGAAAAAATACGCACTGCAAACGGAGGTATGTGAACGTGGCGTTATGTGTTTACGCTTCAAGTGTGCATGAGCGCCCAGTCTCCAGGAGAGCGCGCAAGCGCTGAATGGTTAAACACTGGAAAGAATTAAAAAGAAATGCAGTTTACAAACTTTAACGATGATGCGACACTGATTCTATTGTGCAAGTAACAATTCCTTTGCCAACTGTGCAGCCATGTGGTGATTGGAAGCCATTTGCGCACTTTTGTGTGAAAGAGAGAGAGCGCGCGGTCATTCACTCGCCCTGTTTGAAATTGAAATTACAGCTCACATAATTTTTCAAATTACGTTATAAGTTATTTAATGAAGAAATATGAATTGTACCTCACCTTCAGTATTACTAATTGTTTTACCCGCGCCTGAGACGGTGCCGTTGCATGTCGTACCAAACCTTTCACGGCAGGCGCGTAATCAGTTTTAGATCGGTTTATGAGATCGGCCTTTTTAGAGACCGCCGATCAAACATCCCCAAGCGATTATCGGCCGTAGTGATCGGTAGCCGATCAATCGGAGCACCCCTAATACAAAATTAAGATCATCGGATCAGGACTGGTTTCAACTAAGCAGCCTAGGTTTGGCTAGTTAGCATTTTAGCTTTTGGTGTAGTAGTAACTAAATAACCTAGTTTCTCCATTGACAGCCATTCAAAATTAGCTGTGTATTCTGACAAAATACATTTTTTGGCATGCAACATATGATATATTTTGCAAATATTTCATTTTGTCACCTGTTTTTGGAAGGATTTGAAAGGCATTAAATGGCCTTTTCCTCCATTTTGGCTCAAAATTTTTTGTTCAACCAAGCAACTGCCATTGACAAAAATGGAAAGCTTCCTCTGGCTATTACAGTCCTCCTTGGTTTCAACTAAAATTTGACTTCAGAAATGCCCGGAAGCACAATGTTATCTTTACATTACCAATGAACCAGTGCGTTCCATACATACTATAAACACAGACATCAGTCTGGACAGGAAATTCAAGACATTCATGTTAGCCACTGAGTCATGTTGGCAACACATGCACATCTAGAGCTGGATCTCTCATTCTTAATGACTCATTAACAGTAGCGCGGGAAGATAGGAGGTGTCTGATTAGATAAGCAGCTGATAACTCCAGCTTCAGCTTCTGCTGGGTTCACAAAGGCCAAGCTTGTTTCAACAGGGACCCAGGCACACGCAGCTCACAGCTGTGCGCACTTGTAACACGTTTTCAGCTCACAATGAATCTTCATTAAAGCACGAAGTGGTTGGCCGCAGATCAGCTGAGTCACATTTAAGTATCCAGTGATCCCCAGGTAGTTTTTATTTTCAAGGCTAATGATTTACAAATTTATCTGTTTCTGTGCCAGGATGCATATATGCAGTAACTGTGACTCTACAATCAAAAAATCCATCAATCAATTCATTTAACAGGAAACATTCCTTTCAGGTGTATTAGAAAACACAGGCGCGTAGCACTCTGTTGTGTTTAATGCCGATAAAAACCCTGATAAGGGTAATGGCATATAAACATTAAACCAAAGGTCACTGTTTCCACATTATGTAGACATTGAGACAAGTAATGTTTTCTGTCACAGGTTAAAATAGTACAAGGTGACTTTTAAGGCTTTGTGGGTTATGTTGTAAATACTACTGATGTTAATCACCTTTTTTGAAAAAGAGGGCATAGGTATACATATCAGCTATCCGTTGTTTTAAAAATATATTCAAACATTATTCAAGAGAGCACCAATTTGCTTTCCAATTTGCCAGTCTAGTTTGTTATGCTCAGAGGAATAGTTTCCAACCTGTGTGACTTTCTTCATTCTGCAGAACACAAAAGGACACTTTTTCTAATTATTTTTCATGAGTAAATGACTCCTATGAATCAGTTCTTTTGAATAAAGTCAGACAAAAATAATAGCTAAAAAAATAAATTAATTGTTCACAGCATATGGCCTAATGCAGCTGTGGCCTAATGGTTAGGGAGTCGGGCTTGTAACCGAAAGGTTGCGGGTTCGAGTCCCAGGTCCGGCAGGGATTGAAGGTGGTGGGAGTGAATATCCAGCGCTCTCTCCACCCTCAGTACCACGACTGAGGTGAGTCCCTTGAGCAAGGCACCGATCCCCCAACTGCTCCCCGGGCGCCGGAGCGATAGCAATATGCCCACTGCTCCGGGTGTGTGTTCACGGTGTGTGTGTGCGTGTGTTTGATCACTTCTCACTACTGTGTGTGTGCACTTGGATGGGTTAAATGCAGAGCACAAATTCCGAGTATGGGTCACCATACTTGGCCACACGTCACGTCCTTTCCATATTTCGCAACTAGCTCCCTCACTAAACTCAAATTTTTGGCTGTCGATTTTGAAGTTTAGTTTTGTTTAAGTGTATGTTTTTAATTGTTTTTTGGGAGTAAAACAATTTGGGTAACAATTACCAACATGATATTTGATTTTTTGTTTTTGCACATTGTTAAGGAGTACAGAAAAGAAGAGCATGCACTCCAAAAAAATGCTGGGTTAAAAATGATCCAGAAATATGGACAAACCCAGCGATTGGGTTAAATGTTTAACCCAGCCTTCATGGTAGTTTTATTTAACTCTACTGCTGCTTACAAATTACCCAAAAATAGATTGGAAATTAATTAATTGAATAAATAATAATTAAATACCTACATAAGTAAAGTTTGCAGACAAACTTTTAACGTTTAAAGTTTGGGACAAAGTGGGACCACACGTTTCTAGCATGAATCAGCATGTTGCTACCATGATTTAGGATGGTTTAGCCATGCTGCTAGCATGATTTAACATGGTTTAACCATGTTGCTAGCATGATTTAGCATGTTAGCATGATTTAACAATTTAACATGTCACTAGCATGATTTAAGATAAATTAGCATGTTGCTAACAATTTTACATGAATTAGCATGTTGTTAGCATGATTTAAGATGTTGTTAGTATGTTGCTAGCATGGTTTTAACATGATTAGCATGTTACTAGTATGATTAGCTTGTTACTAGCATGTTGCTAGTATGTTTCTGGCAAGATTAACCTATTACTAGCATGTTGTTAACATTATTAGTTACTAACATGTTACTAACGTGATTCTAGTATGATTAGCATGTTACTAGCATATTGTTAACATGCTTAGAAAGTTACTAGCATACTAGCATGTTGTTACTGTGTTGATTAGCCTGTTGTTAGCATGGTTAGCAAGTTGCTAGCATGCTGCATGATTGGCCTGTTATTACCATGTTGTTAACATGATTAGAAAGTTACCATGTCGTTAGCATGTTTTTAACATGATTAGCATGTTACTAGCATGTTGTTAACACAATTAGCAAGTTACTAGCATGCTGTTAGCATATTTCTATGCTAATGCAGGTAAAATTAGCTAAACCAGTTGTTTCAGTAAAAAAAAAAACAGCTAAAACCAGCTTAGGCCTAGTCTTGGCTACTTTACCTAGTTGCCTAGTCTTAGCTAGTTTAAGCTGAAAATAGCTGGTTTAAGCATGGTTTGTTTTTTAGCAGGTTTTAGCAGTGGCCAAAACCACTTTAAAACAAGCAATATAGTAATTTTTAAACAATACTTAAGTTAAATAAAACTACCCAGAAAGCTGGGTTAAACATTTAACCCAACCGTTGGATCAAAACAGCCCATTCGCTGGGTTTGTCCATATTTCACCCAGCACTGGGTTGTTTTCAAACCAGCATTTTTTAGAGTGTGTTCATTCTTTAGAAATTCTTGAAACAACATGAGAATGAGTAATTAATGAAAAACTTTAAAGAAAAGATTAAAGAAAAGCTCTTTCTTTAATCCACATCTCATCCCACTTCCTTTATCATGTCACTGTGAGTGTTTCCAAATATAAACATCTTTAAAAAAAACAAAAACAAAACAGCAGTGCATGAATGCTCAGTCAGATTTATCGGTTCTGCCTGACCGTCTGAGAGGCCATAGAAAGGCCTGGTGGGGGAGGCATTGAGATGCAGCATGTGTGAGACTGAGGCGGATCTGCCAGGCAATGAGTGCCAGGAGCGCAGTTGTACCAGCACCTGTCTGCTCTATTGTTCCATCCACCGAACCAGCCACACTCATCCGCACCAACTGAACAAGACAGCTGCCTCTCTCTCATGTGTATCAAAGCAACGGCGTGACTCACCACTCCTAATGAGCGAACAGTTTGAAACCAAACCCACATAAAACAAGATGTTAGCTGAGAACAAAAAGAAATAGAGGTCTCTTGTTGATGCGGTTTGCAATAAGGTGTCAAATCGATTGTATCACGCAGAGTTTCAGTATGAGGCGAGTTCTCTGCGATTAAATAACTGGAGCATGGGAAGGTGAACATGGTCATTGAATTCGCTGTGTTATTTGCTGTGTTTTAATGAGAGGAGCAACTTCTCCACCTGAGACCACATCTCAGTGCACTTCACGCTTCAGAGGGTTCACTTACAGCACAAACAGTTTTTATCTTGTAGCGCACACATACGTGCAGGCACGATCAATTTCTTTGGCGCTTCCTCTCGCACTTATTATCAGACAGCCTCTCTCTCTAAGGGTAAGTTTAAACAACAACAAAAGGACTAAAAATTGAGTTTTTCCTTTGCGCTTTGACAACATTGTTATAATGTTTCCAGCTCACACGGATCTCCAGCCAGGAGTTGGTGACATTATAAAGAAACACTATTCACCTGCACACAACCCTATAGACTGAATACGTTATATGTATTCACATGACGTCACCGTTTTCACAAATTTTCAGTTTTTGTAGTTTACACAGAGACAATAATGTACAATAATTGCGCAATTCTGACTTTTTTCCCACAAAATTGTATCTCAGAATTCGACCTTTTTTCTTAGAATTGCTAGTTTGTTTCTCACAATTCTCACTTTTTTCACAATTGTGACTTTGTATCTTACAATTTTGACATTTTTCTTGCAATTGCAAGTTTATATCTCACAGTTCTCACTTTTTTTCACAATTGCAAGTTTATAACTCGCAATTCTCACTTTTTTCTCAGAATTGCAAGTTTGCATCTAGCAATTCTCACTTTTTTCACAATTGTGAGGTTATATCTTGCAATTCTCTTTTTTTCTCAGAAGTGTGAGTTTGTATCTCGCAATTCCCATTTTTTTCACAATTGCGAGTTTATATCTCGTAATTCTGACTTTTTTCACAACAGCGAGTTTGTATCTCGCAATTCTCACTTTTCTCACAATTGCAAGTTTTTATCTCACAATCCTCACTTTTTTCTCTGAATTGCAAGTTTGTATTTTGAAATTCTGACCTTTTTTCTCACAAATGAGTTTATATCTCGCAATTATTACTTTTTTTCTCACAATTGCGATTTTGTATCTAGAATTCTCACTTTTTTCACAATTGCAAGTTTATGTCTTGCAATTCTTACTTTTTTCTCAGAATTGCGAGTTTGTATTTTGCAGTTTTGACTTTTTTCTCACAACTGAGTTTATATCTCGTAATTCTCACTTTTTTCTTTGAATTGCGAGTTTGTATTTCGCAATTCTCAATTTTTTCACAATTGCAAGTTTTTATCTCACAATTCTCACTTTTTCTTAGAATTGAAGTTTTGTTTCTTGCAATTTTTACTGAATTTAACTATTTTAAGATTAATTCAGTTCTTATTATTATTTAGATATTTGCACTACTGAATATTACAAATTCACATTTACAAAGACAAGTGTGATATATAGCATATAGAGCCTTATTATAATGTGTTACAAAAAAACATAAACATGAGCACACAAAACCATCAGGCACACTGATTGGCTCTAACACTAAGGTACAAAAATTGTCACTGAGACACTGAACTTGACTTTGACCTGCTTAAACCCAACAAAGTGTTACATTTCAAATAAAAAATTCACCGTACTCAGATTTACCACACATACAACATTTGTTCAGTTTATCCAGTCTTAACAAAGAAAAGCCTTCTGTGCCAAATTATACAGCTGTTTAAACATCAACACAGCCTTCGTCAATCCCTTATCACTTGCTCTATAATAATTATAATTTATGTTACTTACCACCCTTCATTGATGTGACAAATTTTGTCGCCAATATCTTCTCTTGGAAGAAATCTCTCCTCTATTTAGACACAATGAAGTGTTTAGACTGTTGTCATTGTGTCAAAAACAGAACGACCACCCCCTTCAATCAAAGCGATGCCTGATTAGTGTGAGCACACAGAGGAGGGGAAAGCCATATGGAAGATAAGAAGTCGATGGATATAAAAAGGGAATTCACTCGGGACTACTGTCACATGGTCCAAGCACTCTGGGCAAGTGCAGAGGGGATGGATTAATCCTATTGTCCCTGTGAATGCAAAACAGAAAAGACAGTTAAATTTGAGCATTTTCACAATTTTGCAACACATAATATTTTAGGAATGAGACTGTAATGTTGAAATATTTCAGATTCATGTAGAATACTCACAGAAACAGGTCATGATCTCATTACCCCATCACAAATTGAACAATATCAGCATGTGCACTGAAAGCAGACGGGTGCCGGAGAGCCCTCTGGTGCATAGTAATGGATATATTATGCAGAGATGAAACCTCAAGATCTGAACAAGACTACATTATACGGTGAAACGTATCAATTTTTCAATTCCATTTGGTGCTTCTACTGGTACAGAAATTACACTTGCTAATTATGTAAAAATACATTAATTGAAAAGTGTTTATGGGCTTTAATATTGGAATAAATACAATTCCAAAACCCTCTTTTCTACAGATCCTGTTTATGAATTGCAGGTGCAGAAACCAATGTCACCACCTGGCAGAGAAAGATTCCAAGAAAATGCCGTGCTGAAATGAACATTAAATTCATGATCTGTTCAGTGGACAATCATTCCAGAGCACGCTTTGAGCAAACAGGGCAACGTTTCAACATGTAGCTCATACATACCATAGTGGATGGGCTGGAGGGACTGAACAGTGGCAGCTCATCCTCAATACATCTAAGGAGATTTCCACCTGGCTTGACTTAGGGACCTAATGTACTTAAAATGCAATTTGTCATTAGGCAGACACCTTCTTATCTAAAGGAACCACCAGCACGCTTAGAACAGGAACAAATCCCTAGAAGAAAGTAAGGGTTAAGCATTTTGCTCAAGGACACAGTGGTGAAAGGTGATCGCTGTAACTCTTGGTTCAAGCATCACACCTAGCAGGGTTTGAACCTTTAACCAGTCATGATCTTTAACCGTCAAGCTTTCACCTTTTGTACTTTTGACTGAACTAAAACGTTAAATTACATTGACGGAAATCTACATCATCATCTACTCACGTTGCTCCAAACCCATTTTTCTCACACAAACACTTCAGAAATCTTAAAATACAAATCATGAGTTATAACTGTCTCATGTAAGAAAGAACGTCATACGGGCTTGGAACGACGTGAGCATGAGTAAAAGATTTTTATTATTAAAACCTACCTTACAACAGTTCACATATTTATTGCAACTCAAATTAACTGAGTGATGCTGCACATTTACAGTAAGTGAATGAACCTGGCGTTCTCCCTCATCACAGCTGCGCTCATGTGTCGTTGTTGACTGGTTGTGCATTTGAAGGATCCTTTATGTAAGGTGGCACACACCATTCCGCCAGCCTGCTTGAACAGATGCACGACACAGACTGGCTGTATGATATAATGGCAGAAGTATCTGAAGAATGGTATTTGGATTTAAATCAACAGCCTTAGGCGAGGCAAGGGAACATCTTGGGCCTCTTCTGTAAACATAAGGCCCCACTCCAGAAGGAAAGCAGAGATAATGCCACATGAAGAGCTGTAAAAAGAGGATGCACATTCATTTGATTTGTGGTTAGACTGAGAATGTCAATATTTAGGTATGATGAGAGCAGCGCATTATGGGTCACGCTATTCAAACAAAACATTTCTGGGGAAATTACAGAGCACAAAAATGAGAGACACATGCCTCCTTATGAGTGGCTGGATGATTGACATGATAGAGAAGGGATATAGTAGATGTCTATATAAATATGGATTGTACAATTAATTTAATAACTGATATTAAATAATTAATTAGCAATTTACTAATCATGAAAAGTGGCAATTATAGCGTATATTATATACTGCCACAAATTAGTTACATTAACTATACAGTGTTTTCATGACACGTCATCAATCAGCCATATTGGTTGCATTGATTGACACAATGCTACTGAACCGAACAAAACTTGCATATTTTGCTTGTTTATTGAAGAGTGCAAAAGACTGTCTGAGGAAAGAAGGCATTTGTGTTTGGCCAAACTGAACCAGGATTTCCAGTGCAAAAATCTTGACAACATTCAAGTATGTTTTTTTTTTTATTTCTGCTTCAATATTAGTCTAATATCTTAATTAGTACTGCTTGTACGTATCTTTACCACTTATTAACTTTAGTTTGTCAAAATGTCCTGCTAAGTCCTTCTCTGTATGATTTAGCAGATTTTCCATGGTTTAGACAGCATAAATTAGCAGAACAACATATTGAGTAGTACATTATCCGTGCAATCAATGCTGTTGTTTACATCCCAGTATCACCAATATGGTCGCGCATCCGGGTAACTGACCAAACAGTGACGCAAGTGCAAACCCTCTATATTAATGGAACTACTATCTACTACTATCTATATCAAAAAAACAATTACATTTTGTAAAAATAATTGACAAAATGGCGAAAAATTACATAAACACTAAATAAACACTAATATATAAAGAACACTAAACTAATGAGTTCATTATCACACATTAATTATGACACATCAAAGCACAACTGCAAAAAAATAGGGCTAAAAGTACGTTTTTGAATATGCTCTCAAAAGATAACTTTGCAAATCTGACTACATGAATCGAAAATAAGCAAATGTTTAGACAGACAAACTATGCCTAAAGCTTGCCTACAAAAGAACGCCTCACTCGATTCAGTCAATGGCTAATAGACTGTTTGGATGAACCTAATTTTTAGAGAAAGTTGACTTAATACACGAGTATATATGAGGTGCGTTAATTTCTTCTACCTCTCTTCTGAAGCGGCTGCTACTGTCGTTTACCTGTGGGCCATCCGTAAGTACCGTCGGCCTGACGACTGTAGTGATGGCCGCTTTTGAAACTCTGCTTCATGAATCTTCAAAACTTTTGTGAATCATTTGTTTCGAAACAATTAGCCTTTTTCACACTTCCGTATTTCTGGCTTCCGGATTGGCGCTTGCAGGGTAAAGGTTTTTCCGGTGACAGCAGCGGCCGTACTGAACAAGAGTAGGTTCGGGAATCAAAGTCTATTTTTACAAAATAGATACTATGATACTATGATATATACCGGTGTTTTACTCTAAAAATAGCAAACATTTATTCAAAAACTTTGTGTCAGCGTCTGGTCATCACAAATACTATGTTTATTTAATTATGAATGTTAGCACTTATAATACAGTACAGTTTTGAGTTTTGCCGTACTGTCTATTTGGTGCTGGCTGTGCATTATGACTCTTCACATCATTTTTTTCGCGATTAATATTGTTATTATTATTATTATTATGAAAGTAATATTGTATTTTCTACTTGCTCTCCTTTGCATTATTAACTTTAGGGTGTAAATGTACGTTGCATAATGTGCCCAGGGATATACATAATAAAATAATATAATACTAAACAAGACATGACTCTGATTCATGGCTTTATTCCTTTTGGATCTGGATTACGTTGTTGTATTGAGTTTATGCATCATCCGGACTCAGAATCGTTTAATTTATTCTTGGGGAAATGTGCATTTGGATATAAATGCTGTCATAATTTGCCATGATGTAGTGATTCGAGGGAAATAACTGAGTAAATTTTGAAAATACGCTTTAATATACCGGAGATGGAGAACAGAAACTATAGCTGGCGCTATGTTGCGCATATATTATATTAACGAGTACCGGTCTGAGTGCCCATATAAATTACAAACAAGTAAAATGTTGTTTCTTTGTTGATTATATAACATCTTGGAAAGCAGACAAAAAAAAAGGTAAAAGGCATTATTTGAGACAAGAGCATATTAATATAATAGGCGCAGACCTGTAGCGGAACTGACTTTACCCTGCGCTGACGTCATTTCCGATTTTTGTGAAAAAGGCTAATGGCTCGGCGCGCGTATCAAACGGACAAAGTCACGTGATTTCAATAAACGGGGCTTCGTCACGTCAAAACAAAATCTCGAGTCAGTTTTATTTATTTGTAGGCATTTTTAACGAGATATTTGTGTAATTAAGCTCTCAATAAAACAAACAGTCCTCCAAATTAATAATAGTTCTTAAAACACACACACACATTTCATATTTACTGGTATTTTATTATTGTAATGGCATTATTGAAATTATTTTTTATTTCATTTTTTTATTTGTTTATTTATTTGTTTATTTGTATTTTTTATGTATTCATTTTATTTTTTGTTTTTGCAGTTTCTGTTGTATCTCCACATTTTTGACCAGCAGGCGTCACCAGCGTGTGGTGTTTCAAACCATAGACATAATAAATTAAATAAATGTTTATTATGTCTATGTTTCAAACTGTGAATCGTTTTGCGAAGCAGTTTATTAAACTGATTCGAAGCTGAGAGGCAGTGTTAACATTAAGTGACATGACATCTGACGCACGGAAGCCACTGGCACATGCCACTGCTCAGTGACACATCGAGTGACACTTCCGGTTTTCAGTGACGTGTCACCGCAGAGTGGCATGTGCCAGTGACACTTGTGACATGTGCCGATGGATTGTGTCGGTGTCACTGTCACTCTCGCGAAACATGTCACTGCTGTGGCACCTCGAGTGACACTGCCGCTGTCAGCTGGAGTTTAACGTAGACCGTGTAACACACGCACTTAACTGCTGAACTATATTTATGGTACGTTTCTATCAAACATAGCATTCTTTTCATCGTGGAATTAGTTTGTATGTATTTGCTTGTGTGACACGTGTCGATGGATTGTGTCAGTGTCACTGACATTGGGTGCAGAATGTCACTGTGTTGCGGCTCCTCCAGTGAGGGTGTTTGCACACCTGCCTCATTTAGTTCGGTTGAATCGCACTAGAGTTCGTTTTCCCTCTTGGTGCGGTTCGTTTGGGTAGGTGTGAATGTAGCAATCGCACTCGAGTGCGCACCAAAAGCAGACCAAAGAAGCGTACCGAGACCTCCTTGGAGAGGTGGTCTCGGTAGCTTTCAAACGAACTCTGGAGCGGTTCGGTTGTAGTGAGAAAGCAATCCGATCCAATGGACCAACGAACCAGGCTTTATCACTGTATAATGGGTAATTACAGTTCCATGAACAGCAGTAGCTTTGTTGTTTTGCTAAGGGGCCGTTCACATATCGCGTCTTTTGCGCGCTCAAGTTCGTTATTTCAAATGTAGACGCGCGGCAGCCGCGCTCATAACGGAAGCGACGCGGTCACGACGCGCAGACGGTGCGACATGCTCGTTTTTTTCAGGCGCGTCTGCATCGCAGCCAGATGAAAACATTTCAGAATGTCGCAAGCGTACCGCGGGTATTGTGACAAGATTCAACCTATTAGCTCCATCCTTTCCAGTAACAACACTGAAAGCTCAGCCAAGATTGAAACGGCTGATCATAGCTGTACATTTTTAAATAAATTTAGTAGCAGAGCTACAGCAAGTGATTTTTAGTGCTGGAAATCCGTTTGTCCTTTAATGAAACTTCCGCGTCTTCATTGAGAGTGCGGGTCATGGTTGCTTAGCAACGGCAGACGCCACGGGAGCGCAAGCTACACAGCGCTTTGGAAAGGAGGAAAAATCGGCGCGCCTAGCGTTTTCCGCGCGTTTTTAGGCGCGATGTATGAACGGCCATGTCTGTGCCATTCAAAATCAAAGCGCGCCTTTTCATTTTATAATGCCGTCTTATTGCTCTGTTTGTAGTAGGTGTGTTTTAAAAATGTTTTCCTGACGAATCCTGGACTCCTGCTCAAAATTATATATTAATATAACGATACCTAAAAAACAAACAAACAAACAAAATAATGCAACAATAAGCCCGCAAAGCTGTTGCTGTTCCATCTTGACAGATGACAGCTGAGCGAAATCCCGGAAAAAAAACGTGCAACTTTGACCAATGAGGGGACCGTTTACTCGATCTTGACTTGTAGTAACACATTTGGTCCGTTTAGAAAAATTTGCTGTGTGAAAGCGAACCGCACCATGAATAAAAAGCAACATTGTAATAATTTTAACCCCTAATAATAATTTTAGTTGCAAAGTTTTCTATATGTTAGTTCAAAAGATATTGTGTGCCCCTGCCCCTTTAAGGCAGGGCGTGTTTGGGTAAAGGAAGAGAAGTTGAAGCGAGTTGTGTGCGAGTGCGGCTGTTCATGCTGTAATGCCGATGCTTCTGATAAAAGAGAGAAACGAGAATTATCACCCTTGTAACCCGTGTTTTATTAACGTTATCCACGCGGAAGAGATTGGAACGTTCGCAGCAGAAAATAAGGGTTACAAAGGTATTTAATTGATGACAGTTTCGGTTTCTGTCCAGCATATTAATTACATGGCGGAGTTCATTTGCATTACAACGTAGGCTTCTTCCTGTGTTTAATATTTGTCTTGTGTCCTAATAAAACATCACACTCTCATAAAATCATTAAACTACAAAATCTTATTAAACTACTCATGACCACCTTTACAAGAATTTATTACGTTTTATTGTAGGCTTTATTTATTGTGTAAAATTTCTAACTTGTTGTAGAATTTATATTAAACATCTTACAATAGAAACGGACATAATTGCATACTGTACTGTACTGTACTGAACCGGTGGAAACCCTCTAAATATCAATAAGTAATATTTAAGCCCAAAACCACTGCATTTACAGTGCTATCTGACAATAGTATCCCACTAAAACCTTTTCAATGCCAACATTCACATAAATTATATATATTTTTTCCTTTGTAGGTTATCTGGAAAAAGGGTGACATTTGTTTTTAATGAGAATAAATAAGTAACTTATATTATTTAGAGATTGCACCTGGTTAACTGGAAAAAGGGTGTGAGACAACAGCTTATCATTTCTAAGAGATTGTAAACCACCATGTGTCAGAGAAAAATTTAAATAAGGGTTAGCTTCGTAAACCAACATGTTTTTGAGTCCAAGAATCGGTTCACCGATTCACTTTCATGTACTGACTCATGTTTGCTCACTGGAATCCATGGACAATTAAATGACGTGCGTTATTAAAACCAGTTTAAGTGTTTCAATCCTGAAAGACTCCTTGTTTGAATGAATCGTTGGAGTGAATGAATAGTCATTCGTAACACAGAAATAAATCTTGTGGCCACCTCCTTAATGACCTAAAGAAATGGATGTACATTGGTTAGTCTTTTTAGTAAATGGATTTGAAAGATTGAATCATAAAAAATGAATCAGTTTGCTTTGAAAACACCACGATGTCTTGTAAATATGAAGATCACTGAATTAAATTTTGAATGTCAAAATTTTGTGATGTCATATAGATCTGAAATGAGTTTTCTAGGGTATGGGTTAAACAAAAATGAATATATAGTGTTAATATAGTGTGCTGTTTACAGATATTGTTGCTATTGGAAATCAGTCAAGAATGAATACATATTTTTTTATCTATCTATCTGTCTATCTATATATCTATCTGTCTATCAGTGATGGATAAATCTGTGAATCTACCAGATTACCATGGTAATTTTCTGTAAGGGGTTAGTACACTGTGAAAAATACGTTCTGCTTCAGAGGATGTGCCAGCCATGCTTTCACATCATTTATTACAGTAGGTCTATTTTCTGCCTGGCCAAATGTTCCCATGTCTTTCACACATTTATTTTCATACTAGTACATTCCGCTGTTCCTGCCGACAAATTATTTCTTTCTGAGAAAGAAGCCCATTTTATCTGACAATATGACAGTGTAAACTACTGACAGCTCAGACGTCTGCAAGCAAGGCAGTAAATGATTCGCTCTGAATTAAGTAAAAATGATGTTCCTGTCAACCAAAGTAATAAAACAATTTCAAGCCAAGTAAATATTACATGTTCATTGAATCATTCATTCATTCATTCATTCATTTGTTTGATACAGCCGGAACAACAGCCCTCTGCTTTTATAAATATATATATATATATATATATATATATATATATATATATATGCATACTTGTTTTATTGTGCCAATTCTAATTTAAAGCGAAATAAAAACCAAATGTTTCCACTATGACAAAGTGACTCCAAGCATGCACATTTGATGTTATTTTTGCACCTTTCTCACTCCTCAACAGGCGGTGGCAGTAGTACACTTCCAGTACAACAAGAAAAAAACAATACGACCCCAGAAACACAAACGTCTAATGTACACAGGCATAGATGTGTGCTGATTGTGGATTTATTTTGTATTTCTGCGTGCGTATCTTCAATGACCTTTAATCAGTTTCAGAAAGCGCTTTAAAATGTAATGTATCGACTTGTTTCATAGTTTGTCTGATTGTGTAACTGTACTCTTTTTGTAAACAAGCAGTTCTTACGTATGTTACATTGCAATGCAACAATGTTTCATTTCTTATGGCAAAAATCTATGTATAGAACAGCTATTAAATGCAAACATGTGGTCCAAAAGCAAGCACTTCTGAAACGAAACCCAATGCACGGAACATGGAGGTCTTTCAACGCTGAACATGTAATATGTCCTCAATATTATCACATTAAACCCCCCTGGAGTGTAAAACTAGTCCAGACATGACATTTACTAACAGTGAGTTAACATATGAAAGCAGTGAATTGCTGTCACTCATTTGTTTTTTTCTTCTTCACAGACTTGTTTTGAATCAAGAGCACTTCCTATAGTTCATCATGTCAAGTACATATGTGACCTCCCTGAAAACCACAGGTTTCCCATGGGAAAGTTTCCCAAAGTCCTGGAGAGTCTACTTAGCGATCAAGTCATAACAGATAAACAGGTTGGACATGATTAGTGAATCTGGAACTTATATTAACACACACGTAACACACAAAGCCAGGTTTAATATGCTTAAATGTTACTTTCTTATAGGTGTGGGCCCCTAAGATTGCCTCCACAGAGCTTCTGGGATGTGTGCATACTGAGGAGTACCTGTCCAACTTTATTAGCGGACAAATCAGTGAGAAAGATCAGAGACGAACCGGATTCCCATGGAGTTCTGGTTTAGTACAACGCTGCAGATATGAAACAGGTATGTTATTTAGTATGTGATTCAAGTCAAGATGTGAAGTGAATCATCTAGGTCATATTTTACTTGAAAATCAAAATATGGGGGAAAACTGCATAATGAAAATGAGGCCTAATTGGGGTTACTATAGTGTTGTTTTAGTATTATTTATATGCTTTTATAGTATTTATTAATATTTTAAATTAGCTTAATATCTAATAAAACCTTTTTTATTATTTTAATTTAATTTTTATTTTTTAAAATTATGATATATATATATATATAAAATATTACATTTTATATTTAATTTAAATTTTTGTGTGTGTGTGTGTGTGTATATATATATATATTACATTATTTTGTACATTTATTTATTGCTATGTGCCTTTGTAATTTTTTGTTTTATATATATATATATATATATACATTATTTGCAGTAATGTTAACATTTCACAAGATTTTCATCTTGTATCGAAAATTTTAGTACATGACTTACAACACTATTAAATTTATAATTTTTTTTTTCTTTAAATAGTACCTTTTGTATTCACAATTTTTGCATTACACTACAGGTCTGATTTGTTATGAAAATGTTACAAAATGAAACAATGCTTTATATATATATATATATATATATATATATATGTTTTTTTTTTCAGTTTTAATCATATTAATATTTATAATTTTTTACAATTTTCATCTAGTATCGAAAATCTTAGTACTCATTACAACACTTTTCTTATTAAAATAAGCTTAAATTGTAATTTGTTACAATAAATATTACTATGAGATACATTTACAATTACATTTTGTCTTTAAATAATACCTGATTTTTTTTTTAATTTTTTGCATAACACTACAGACCTGATTTGTTATGAAAATAATGTCACAATGGAAAAAGCCTTTATTTTTGTATGCAAAACAGAATTTCTTTTTTGCTTGCATATTGCACTAATGCATAGCTATTGAGGTTTTTAAAAACTATAGTACATTATTCTGTTTCCTCCTTTTCCGAAGTGTCATGTAATGTATTTCTCTCATGTGAGATGTGGTCCAGGTGGCACCGTGCTGGCAGGAGAAATAGCCCTGCAGAGGGGACTGGCGTGCAGTACAGCCGGAGGGACCCATCATGCCTTTCCCAGCTACGGCTCAGGTTTCTGTCTGCTCAATGACCTGGCTGTGGCTGCCAAACACTTGATGGGTGAGTCCACATCCAGGAGGAAGATTCTCATCGTGGATTTGGATGTACATCAGGTACATGACTTCCAACCTTTTACTCTTTGGTTTTATTTTTGAGGAAGAAATATTTAATAATAGTGGATGAATCACTTACACCTGAACATCTCAAACTGAAAAAGCAACTTTTGTACTGACCAAATCGCTGTTGCTTTCCTGAATCATGTATAATAATAATGAATAATAATGTTTCTCTGTTCGCTAGGGTGACGGCACAGCATTCATATTTAAGGACGAACCCAATGTTTTCACCTTCTCAGTGCATTGTGGGAAAAACTTTCCTGTGCGAAAGCAGCAGAGTAACCTAGATGTCAGTTTGGAAGATGGCACTGAAGACAAAGAGTATCTTTCCAAAGGTATTTCACTCATTTTGCAACTAAACAAAAACATACAGTTGAGGTCAAAAGTTTAAATACACCTTGCAGAATCTGCAAAATGTTAATTATTTTACCAAAATAAGAGGGATCATACAAAATGCATGTTATTTTTTATTTAGTACTGACCTGAATAAGATATTTCACATAGAAGACATTTACATATAGTCCACAAGAGAAAGTTTCCATACATTAGATTCTTAATACTATGTTGTTACCTGAATGATCGAGTGTTTTTTTGTTTGTTTTTTTTAGTGATTTTGTGCATTTGAACCCTTTCCGACAATAACTGTATGATTTTGAGATCCATCTTTTCACACTGAGGACAACTGAGGGGCTCATATGCTACTATTACAGAAGGTTCAAATGCTCATTGATGCATTTATGCACTCTAAATTATGCATTTAGAGCAAAGGCTGAAAACTTTTGAACTGAATGAAGATGTGTAATTTTTTCTTATTTTGCCTAAATATCACTTTTTTTCATTTAGTACTGCCTTTCAGAAGCTACTTGCATATTTGCCAGAAGACAAAATAAGTTAAATTTACCCTGATCTTCGAATTTCCAAAAGTTTTCACCCCCAGCTCTAAATGCATTGTGTAAATAATTTAAATAAATCTCTATTAAAGGAATAGTTGAAATTGTACTCACCCTCAGGCCATCGAAGATGTAGATGAGTTTGTTTCTTCATTGGAAAAGAGTTGGAGAAATTTAGCATCACATCACTTGATCTTCAGTGAATGGGTGCCGTCAAAATGACAGTCCAAACAGCTGATAAAAACATCACAGTTATCCAAAAGAATTCCACACAACTCCAGTTTAATTAATGTCTTGTGAAGTGAAAAGTAGTGTTTGTAAAACACAAATTCACCATTATGGCTTTTTAACTTTAAACCCTCTGGTCAGAAAAAAAGTCCATAATCCTTAATAACGCTTCCTAAAGTGAAAATGTCCATCCCACATGTCCTCTCACATAAAAATCCATTGACATATATTTGTTTAAAACTGTTTTGAACTGTTTTCACTTGCAAACGGTGTTTGATCTGTGCATACTTCTCTCATGATTCAAATCATTTTCACTGAAAAAGCAATATTACAGACAGAGGACATGTAATGTATTTTAGTCAGAAGCAATGGTTTACAGTTAAAAACATGTTAAAAATGGATTTGTTTTTTACAAACATAGAGCATTTCAGTTCACAAGATGTTAACTGATCAACAGAGTCATGTTGTGGCTTACCGTGATGTTTTTATCAGTTGTTTGAACTCTTGACGGCACCCATTCACTGCAGAGGATCCATTGGTGAGCAAGTGATGTAATGCTGAATTTCTTCAAATTTCCACTACTCCTTTAAGTAAGCTTATGTGTGGTACTATGGTAAAAATACATTAAGTCGTTTCCTGTGCAGTCCAGGAACACTTCCCTTGGATACTGGAGACATTCCAGCCGGATTTAGTGCTGTATGATTCTGGAGTGGATCCACACTGGGAGGATGAACTTGGAAGACTTTGTCTCACAGATGAAGGTGAATGCTTTCACTCTGTATTATATATCGTAAAAATCAAAGCAGTATTCTATGTAATTGACCCTTCAATGTCTTCGTGCGTTTTACCCGACATAGGACTTTACCAGAGGGATCTTTATGTACTTCAGACAGTCATTAAAAAGGGCATCCCTGTGGCTACTGTCATTGGAGGAGGCTATTCCAGAGATATTGATCGACTGGCACGCAGGCACTCAATAATTCACAGAGCTGCATCAAAGGTGAGGTCACAGAATTCATAATGAAAGTAACATGGTATTTCATAGAGCTGCATGAATTGAACATGGATATTATTGGGTGCCTTGTACCAATTTATTCGATATATTTATTCATTTTATTTATTAGGTATTATTAATCATTCAACTATTTTTCTCTTGATTGTTTTGCTGTGATCCATTTTACATGCAATGTGTGTGTTTTATATTTATGTATATATAAAAATAAACAGGGAAAATTGTCAGAAAGACACATGCTGTGCTTCTGTTTTTACACGTTGATGTTATTAAGAAGCAGATTTTGCTTACATAGTACTGCTTTCTGTCGTCTTTATTACAAATGTAAACAGCAGTATTGCACTTTCAGATGTTTTATATGCTTTTATTGCTTCTCATTTCTCCATTTAGGTTTGGAGAGAACATGGACTTTAACTCCAGGACGAAAATGGCCAGCAGGTGCTAAACAATCTAAGATCAGTTGGTACTGAGAGGGACCATGTTCTGCAGTGCCATAGCCATTGTATGCAACAGATTTTATGAATAAAAATGTCATATTTATTCAAGTGATCCTTGTTGTTTTGTGTTTTTTTTTTTATTATTACTTCTGAATGGTTAAGTTTTGCAAAGAAAAAACTTCTGTTAAAAATATACTTTGGCTCATTGTTATTAGTAGTTGTAGTAGTAGTAAAATAGTAGAAAGTACAGTAGATCAGATAAAAAAAAGTGCTTTATTATACTATTTATTAATGATAAAAATAATTTCAATAATTCTTAATAATGCCTTTTCTTATAAACTATGTTACAAAATACAAAATTTATTACCAGTCTGTAATTAATTCTATACCTTGATTTATTACAGATTCAGAAATTAATTTGAGCCAGCTTTCAAATAAAAACAGATAAATGCTTTTATTATAATATAATATAATATAACTTGTGTTTCATAAAGTAGAGAATTAATTGTGTTGATAGCCTATTACTTTTTTGGCTTCATCATCATTACTTAAAGAGATAGTTCAACCAAAAATGAAAATTACTTCATTATTTACTCACCCTCAAGCCATCCTAGGTGTGTATGACTTTCTTCGTTCAGATGAATATAATTAGAGTTATAATTTTAAAAAAATGTCCTGGCTCTTCCGAGATTTGTAATGGCAGTGAATGGGTGTTGAGATTTTGAAGTTCAATAAAGTTCAATAATAAAGCCTTTATTAACCCCTCAGAGCCATGAGGAGCACTTTTTATGATGGATGGATGCACTTTATTGGACTTTAACCCTATAAAACCTGCTGTATTATATTTGATGCACAAGTTTCTAAGGTCTCTAAATTATCAACATAATTAAGTTAGCTTCTGTACAACATTCTTTTCATTAGCCAACTATCTGGGAGGATATAATAGTGATTTTGACAGTTTTACAGGCCATTTTATTTATTATCCTTGTAAAGACTGCGGTATTATATCTGACACACAAATTTCTAAGGTTTCTAAGTTACCAGCATAGTTAATTCATAATAAATTTAGCTTCTTTTCAACATTGTTTTTATTAGTCAGCTATCTGGGAGGCTACAATAGCAATTTTGGCATAGTTTACAAGCCATTTTTGCTCATTAATGAACCAAATGGCATGTAAAACCACATCAAAATCACTATTTGATCCTCCCAGATAGCTGGCTAATGAAAACAATGTTGTACAGAAGCTAATTTAATTATGTTGATAATTTCAGAAACTTTAGAAATTTGTGTATCAAATATAATACAGCAGGCTTTATACAAAATGGCTTGTAAAACTGTGCCAAAATTGCTATTGTAGCCTCTATTGTTGTACAGAAGTTAATTTAATCATAATTTAACTACGTTGCTAAATTAGAAACCTTAGAAATGTGTGTACTAAATATGATACTGTAGGCTTTATAGGGTTAAAATCTCAACACCCATTCACTGCCATTATAAAGCTTGGAAGAGCCAGAACATTTTTTAATATAACTCCAATTGTATTCGTCTGAAAGAAAAAAAGTTGTATACACCTAGGACGGTTTGAGGGTGAGTAAATCATGCTGTAATTTTCATTTTTAGGTAAGAAAAACATACAATATGTAACTAGAACTTTGACCTTTTTCACTATACAGACATGAATTTGCACCAGTGCGTCAGATAAAACTAAATATAGTGCTTTTATTATATTTAAGTCAAAAATACACATAAAAATGGTTCAAGTTCAAAGGAAAATTTAAGACCTTTGCTGTGACATATTGTCACGGTCAAATCACACCAAATACAAACACAATTTACAACAACACCGGCACAAACATGTTTCAGTTGTTCAAGTTTTCAAGATGGGAATTCATCATGTCCAATTGATTAACAAGCGGTCGACTAGTTAAAATCTTGTTTGAAAGCTTCGGACCACAACACAATGGCTAATACTAACCACATAACAACACAACACCTACACGGACAAACTCCTGAAGAGCGCTCGATAAGAAAACGCTAGTTATGTGCTCACATCATTTGGTTCAGAAAAAAGATGTGCTATGCTTTCGGTTTCAGGCAGGCATTGCTTAAGACAGTTAACAGTGATACACCATTAAAATCAGTGCAAGTTAAGTCAATTTTTAAATCAAAACTTAAGATGTCACAAAGAATGGAGACTAAAGCTAAATTTAAAATAGCAACGACTAGCTTTTGTGTTACGAGACGTGAGAGCATCAATATCTTGCTTGTTATTGCCATTGATACTGAACAGCTAATGTTTAATATTAGCTCTCTGGTCCCAATACTTAAAATCTCAAACTAAAACAGATTAAAACAGACGTTTAAAAAGAGATTTAAACCTTCCAGACGTGGACCTTCTCAGCCACCACGCACCAATTAGCATGGTCCAAATAAGTGTGCAGAACATGGAGCTCATCAACATGGTTTTGGATCAACTGTGTCAGTTCTCCTTCCCTGAATACGTGGTAGTATCTCAGACAAGAGTCCTTTGGCTGTTCACCACTCCGTCCATTCGTCCCATCGCTTTCCAGAAGAGACGCCGTGCTTTCCTGCCTCTCCAACGGCTCTCGTAAACTCGATTTACCATCTATCTCCCTGTGTCCTTCAAGAGTTGACTGATCCCTCTGGTAGGACACCAAGTCAGGCAGTGGTACTGAGGAACAATCATGGACGAGCTCCACAGGAGCAGTCTCATTTCCATTCCCAGACCTTCTGTTGTCCTGTTTATGGACTTGTTCATTAGGATCTGAGATGAAGACGTCTTCTTCTAGACTGGTTCTGGAAGAAGATGAAAAGAGGCTGGACATCTGCCTGATTAGACCTCTACTGCTAGCTCGCCGGCTTCTGCTTGCCGGTGCTTCATCGACAGGGGTTTGTAAAGTGCTGGAAGAGGAACGGGATACGGTCAGGCTGGTGAAGTCCAGCACTGAATCCAAAGATCTGGAGAAGAACCAAAGCCTTTGTTGTTTCTGCTGGCCGGGGCTGATCAAGTCGCCCTCGTCCACCATGGAGGATGTGCTTTTCACTTTCCTGTGCTTGTCGCTGGAAGTGGTGTCGTCGCTGACGCTTTGGGTTCCGTCGCCTCGCTGTCTGAGGACGGGAGATGAAGGGGGATTGGGGTTCCAGGGAACGAAGATGTCCTGCTTCTCAAACTTGCGCCTCTTCTGCTCCATGGCCCAGACGTAAATCATGATCCGCCCTCCCACGCGCAGGGTGCGCGCCATCTCTTTTATTGCTCGGATACGTCGCTCTTTGGTGGACATGTGGTGGATGACTATGTAATTGAAAAAAATGGTATTCATGGGTCATTGACAGACATTCAAGTGATTTCAAGGAATAAATTATAACTAGATGTGTAACGTTCGCGAACAAACTTTGAAGTTGGCTTGAAAAAGCCTTGACTGAAGTTTGAAGCAGTTGTAAAAGCTTGAGGTTTGAAAGTTTAGACAGATAGCTTAGATGATGTTGCTAGCATGATTAGCATGTTGCTAGCATGTTTTTAACATGTTGTTAGCATGTTGCTAGTATGTTGTTTAACATTATAAGCATGTTACCATGTTGTTAATATGATTAGCATTTTGTTACCGTTTAACATGTTATCATGTTAGTAGCATAAATAGCATGTTGTTAGCATTTTGCTAACGTTTATAACATGATTAGCATGTTGCTAATGTGTTTTTAACATGTTGCTAGCATGTTGATAGCATGATTAACATTTTGCTAAAATGTTTTTAACACGTTAGCATGTTTTAACAATTAGAATGTTGCTAGCATGTTGCTAACATGCTTTTAGCTTGTTAGCATGTTGCAATCACATTTTGTTTTGCGACATGTTCATGTTTGTTTTATTACTTTAGTATATTTGCCATCATGCTAGCATGATTAACATGTTGCTAACATGTTGCTAATATGTTTCTTAAAAGTATTAGCATGTTGTTACCCATGTTGTTAATATGATTAGCATTTTGCTGGCATGTTTAACATGTTATGTTGGTAGCATGATTAGCATTTTGTTAACATGTTGCTAATGTGTTTTTAGCATGATTAACATGTTGCTAGGATAATTAACATTTTAGCATTTTGCTAGCATGTTTTATATTGTTAACATGTTTTAATGTTTGCTAACATGTTTTAACATGTTGGTGGCATGTTTTAACATGATTAGCATGTTGCTAGCATGTTTTAACAATTATAATGTTGCTAGCATGTTTTAACATTTTGCTAACATTTCAAACAAGCATGTTGCTTGTGTTTTAGCATGATTAACATGCTAGCATGTTTTAACAGTGTTTTTAATAAACAATACAATACACAAGCAACATGCTAACAAGTTAATCATGTTAGAAATGTTAACAAAATGTTACAACATGCTAACAACATGCTAATCATGTTACAACATGCTAGCAAACATTTACAAAACATGTTAACATGTTTTAACATTTTATTAACATTTCTAAAATTATTAACATGTTAGCAGATTGCTTGTGTTTTTAGCATGAATACCATGTTTTTAGCATGTTTTAACATGATGTTAGTATGTTCCTGGCATGTTTTAGCATGATTAGCATATTGTTAGCATATTTTTAACATGAAGCTGGTATGACTCTAACATAATTAACATGTTGTTAACATGTTGTTACCTTTGTTTTTTAAATGATTACCATGTTTACATGATTAGCATGTTTAACATGTTGCTAGCATGTTTCTTGCACAATTAGCATGTTGTTATTTATAATTTGTGTGTTGTTTAATTATAACAATTATAATTATAAAATTAAATTTTAAAATTAAATCAGAATTAAATTTGTTACTCTAAGCAGTACCTCAAACCTTTTTATAATAAAATTATATGCACACACATACACATTCTTTATAGTTGTATTATGGATAGTGAAACAATTGTTTTTTATTTTTAATTTAGTATTCAAATATTTTTTCATTCTAAAAGTAATATACTGATTCCGTGTGTCAGTATTATCTAAATTCAATAATGTGCCAAGTCATATAAATCATACATATTATTATATACAATATTATATATATATATATATATATATATATATATATATGTATATATGTATTTATATATATATATATATATATATATATATATATAGATAGATAGATAGATAGATATATATAGATATAGATATAGATATATATAGATAGATAGATAGATAGAATTTGGGTGAACTATCCCTTTAGGAAATACAGTGTTCACTATGTAGGGCATAGTAGGGCTGAAAAATATAAACCCATAATGAATGCCCAGCTCATAGCAGTGGGCTGTTTCCTGTGTTTAGTGGGGGCTTTCAGAGTGTTTAAACCATTATGAGACTCTGATATCATCAATGGGCACATTAATCTTCTCTCTGAGGATTCACGAGGGGTTGCCAGGTGACCCAGCTATACAGCCTGACAACAAATACTCCCAGGCCTCTTCCAAGAAGCACTAATCTCCTGTAGCCTGGTAACACCTCTTGTTTCCTCCACCTCATAAAGCTTAAATAAACCTATATATCCGCTCCATTTCAAGTTAATGGCAGCACTACCAGCTGATTGAAATTAAATGGTTTGATCATGGAAATACTAGTATGTTAATGTGGGTGTATGACATGAATTGTGCTCCTATGAATGTACATCTCCATAGATCATTATGCTAATGATCTTATGTCAGAGCCAAAATGCATGTTCCTTTTAAAGCAACATGACCTTTTTACGGTTTCGATACATTCTGCACTCAAATAAAAGGAAAGAAAAATCCTTATTAAATTAAATGTGACTAACAAGAATGAGAATTGTATTCCACCACTCTATTCCTCTCACAATTGCTTGCTATTCTGACTTTTTCTCAGAATTTGAGATATAAACTCACAATTCTGACTTTATTTCTTAGAACTGCAAGTTCATGGCTCACAATTCTGAGAAAAAAAATCTGAATTGTGAGATTAAAAATTTGCAATTACCTTTTTTATTTTTTTATTCAGTAGCGTAAATGGGCTTACGTATGAATGATTTTTGCTTGTTGTACGTAACAATAAAAAGCACAACCAGTGTAGACCATTCAAGAAAAATGACCCTAATGACTTGATTCTTCTATGTGAATCATTTAAAAATATTCTTAAACTTATGCTTTGTTGAGCTGAATCATTCTAATGACTCACTGAATCAATCTGATCAGTTCTTCACTTGTTCACTGAACTGAAAGTCAATTGTACAAATAATAAAGTGCTTCCTCAAAAGTACTAAAATAATCAATAATTGAATTATTAATGAACTGACTCATTAAGTGGAATCTGTATCAGAACCAGAATACAATTGAATGTCAAGGTTATTATAGTTAACTAAATCTAAAACCATTTCTGGATAACTGTTAATATAAACATAATTGAAATAAAATTACAATTTTAATTTCATCTAGTTCAATGCAGTCAAAGCAACAATTTTCATTTTTATGTAGTTTAACATAAAATGCTAAAATAACTAAAACTAAAAGTGAATAAAAACTAATACACATAGTAAATTTTAAGTTAATGTTTTCATGTCTATATACTTATGTGTGTGTGTATTATTTTTTAGTATTTTTTAATCTAAAGTATAATTATTTTTAATTATAATTATGTAAAACGTGTGTGTATATTTTATATATATATATATATATATATATATATATAAATATGCACACACATATGTAATTGTCATAAAAAGAAAATGTTAAATATAATATTTTATATTTCTGTATATTTATAGAAGTAAAATATTATATTTTACTTAAATAAGTGGAACAAATTATTTTAAAATAATGAAAAATTATATATATGTATATATATATATATATATATATATATATATATATATATATAGTGAAATCATTGAAATTTTTGAACATTTTTACATTTTTTAAATTGTTTATTAAAAAAAATATTTATACTTAAAAATAATATACTGATTCAGTAAGTCAATATTTATAAAAAATATTTATAATAAAAATAATATACTGATTCAGTGAGTCAATATTGTCTCAATTCAATAATGTTAACTGATATTATTATTATTGTTATTATTATTAATAACAACAACAAAAATAATAATAATAATAATACTCATAATCATTCAATAGACAATATGTCTAATAATATTAACAATAATTATATAAATATATAATTAATAAAAAATAAATAAAAAAAACTATATATATATATATATATATATATATATATATATACACACACATACATATATACACACTATAATTATGAATAGCAAAAAATAGCATTGTTTTCAAATGAAGAAATAAAATACAGGTTTATAAGCAGTATAACTAATTAAAAAAAAACTAATAAAAAAACCCGAATAAAAATAAACATTAAAATGATGCACATTAAGATGTCTATGTGTTACCTGCCAGATTGAGAAAATCGCCTTTGAAGTTGTCCAAATAAAGTTCTTAGCAATGCATATTACTAATCAAAAATTAAGTTCTTATATATTTATAGTAGGAAATTTCCAAAATATCTTCATAGAACATGATCTTTACTTAATATCCTAATGATCCGAATTTTTTAAAGTATTTATTTGAATGCATTACCTGCAATGGAGAGCACTGCGTCAAAACAGCCATCTCTGTAGGGTAAACACAGGCCATCGCAAAGCTGCACCTCGTGACCTCGACTCCACGCAGAGTCCACCAACGGCCGACACACGTCACAGCCCAACTTGAAGATGTCTTCATTGATGTGCAGATATTTGCCATTGCCACATCCTGCAATATTTGAAAAATTAATCAGTGCATGTTATATAAATGAACTCATAAAATGAATCAAAAGCATAAAATTGTTTTTCCCTCAAGGATGATTCACAGGGCTGTTTTTCCACTGTTGTACTGCAATAACTTTGGTGCACATTCATCCTTATTAAACTTTAATATGAATAATTGCATTTCCTTTCAAACAGCAGCGAAGTAAATGCTGTCAGCTAAGTCTGTACGTGATAACGGGCCATTAATCGTAGAGATTTTCCAACACAACAGAATAACAACAAGACTATTTTCAGAGCAGACGGAGCGCAAATCTTCTGAATGAAAACGTGACAATGGTTGTTTACAAAGAAAGCGTGACTTTAACACTGGTAAAACATATCGATCTTGCCGCTCGGAGAGTTTCAGTAATCGTTTGAGAGACATTAAAGACAGAACGTGAAGCCTTACCGATATCGGCCACAATGCTGCCGGGCTCCTGCTCTAGCAGGAACTGTTTGACCTTGGGCCAAGCTTTGTAGCGGCTGTCGTTGAAGTAGGGTGCGATCCTCTCGTACACGCTGTGAACATGGTCTCTCTCCAGCTGGCTGGCAGCCTCGTCCATGCTGCTCTCTATTAAACCCCACAGAGCATCTTCACCACTTAGCCAGACAGAGACAGGAACAGAAAGGGAGGAGGAGAGACAAGAAATGAGACCTAAAGATTGAGTCGCTCTCTGCTTAATGCCTTGGTTTTCTCAGCTAGAAAAATGAATTCAACAGGAAATTGTGATTGGTTGCTTTTATAC
Organism: Labeo catla; assembly: GCA_012976165.1. Classification (NCBI taxonomy): domain Eukaryota; kingdom Metazoa; phylum Chordata; class Actinopteri; order Cypriniformes; family Cyprinidae; genus Labeo; species Labeo catla. Next base: position 206,627 of record VONZ01000391.1, read on the forward strand.
AGCAGTATGAGCTTGAAGGATATACCTGGGTGGATAACATAAAAACAGTCAAGAATTGTCATATTTCACCACAACAAAACGAAGGAAGGGAAAAAAAACATTTTAGGGCCTCAATTTTTTTCTCCATTCAATTTCACTTAATTCGAAAAATTAAAATATACCACTAACAAGTGAACTTTTTAAGTTATACAAATTTTATTAATTTAATTTCAAATCACTGTGACATGATTGTTTGGATCATTGTGACCAGACAGGTACATTTTGGGGGAAATGTGCTAATAAAGTAAGTAGCAAAAAATTGCTAAATAATTAATAGAAATAAATTAATAAATATTTTAAAAATAATATGCTATATTTAACCAAGAATTATATTCAGTCATTAAAATTTTTTTTTAAAACAATTGTTTGGGCAAAATTGTCATAAAAAGAAATAATAAAATAATAATTTATGTTTTTGGATTTATATATAAGTAAAATGTACTCATTTTATTTTAATTTATATTTATGAATTTGTATAAGCAAAATATTATATTTAATAAGTGGAACATAAATTATCTTTTTTTTTTAAATAATATAAACATAAAATATAATAAAATAAAAATAATAAAATACTAATTTATATTTATGTTTTTATAAATGTCAAATATTATATTGTAACTAAACAAGTGGACCATAAATTATTATCTTTGATATTTCAAAATAATGAAAAACAAAAAATGATGTTATATATAATTTTAATTTTAATGCATTTTGATCTAAAGTATTATTTATTTTTAAATATTATTTTTTTTAAACGTTTGTGTATATTTTTTTATATATATACACACACACACACACATATAACTGTTATAAAAAAATAGTAAATATAATAATTTATATTTATGCATTTTATAAGTAAAATATTATTATACCTAAATAAGTGGAACATAAATTAGTATCTGTATTATTTTAAAATAAAACATATACAACATAAAAAAATAAAATTTATATTTATGCAATTTATATTATATTTTACTTAAATAATTGGAACATAAATTATCTTTATTATTATAAAGTAATGAAAAACAAAAAAATGATTTTATATATAATTTTAATTTAAATAAATTACCTTTATTATAAGTAAAATTTTATATTTTACTTAAAAAATTGGAACATAAATTATCTTTATTTTATTTTTTTTTAATCTAAAGTATAATTATTTTTTAATTATAATTATTTAAAAAGTGTGTGTGTATATATATATATATATATATATATATATATGCACACACGTATATATAATTGTCAAAAAAAAGAAAATATTAAATATCATATTTTATATTTATGTATATTTATAGAAGTAAAATATTATATTTTTTTCAAATAGTTGGAACATAAATTATCTTTATTTTATTTTTTTTTTAATCTAAAGTATATTTATTTTTTAATTATAATTATTTAAAAAGTGTGTATATTTTCACACACATATATATAAATGCCAAAAAAAAAAAAAATAAAAAATATAATATTTTATGCAATGTGTATGTATTATATGAAGAGTTCAGATGCAAAAGACTGATATCAGATATTTTCATCAAAAATGAGCATTTTTAATTAAGGCTCTTACGTTTAGGATCAGTAATTTCACTTTAATGGCATATATTCACAGTGAGCACTACATGACTCGCTGAAGCTGAAGTGTTTCTAATTAATTCTTTGTTCCCCTCCTTTCCAGGTAAAATCATTTAGCAAATTGTTGCTCTTCTTCCACTTGACTGCAGCAGCACAGACAGATGAGGCTGTACACCTCCTCAGAGCTGCACATCACTTACCAGACGTCCAGTACAAACAGCCTCATGCCTCACAATCAACACACGCCTCTTCATCATTTCCCCACCTTCAAACACACACTACATCTTCCTCAACAGAGATATCTCAAACAAAGCTTTGAAGCAGAAACAGCCGGAGATTTCCATGCTTGTATCACTGCAGACTGCAGCATAATTGAAATGCAGAGTGGACGGCGCTTTTCAAACCGCGCCGCCACCTCTGATCTGTTTTCAAAGCTTCGGCTGTCATATAACAGCTCTTGAAACGAAACGCATCAGCTGTACAGGTAGTGCTTTATTTATTTATCGTCAAATATGTGACTTATAACACCAGATGAATTTGAAAAAGGTGTTGTGTTTAGCTGTAAAACTAGACTAACTGCCTTTCAGCTGGTTGAGTTGTTGCGAGTGGAGAACTGAAGTCGTGGATCAATAAAAGAACATTTCGAAGCAAATCCACATTCGATGCTGATCTACTCTCCTGCATTTCAAACGACAACGTTCAGTCAATAATCTCATGGTCTGGCCAGCGAATCGATGAGACTTTCATGTTGGCTGCCAGAAGGGTTTAGACAAGTCCGCAAAGTACGAATGACCTACAACGGCCGTTTTATCCTATTTTCACTATTACTAAACAAATAACCAGAATCCATAAACAGTGGTTTTGGATTGTATAACAAAGCCATTGTGAATAAACAATTGACCTTTTGGGAAATTTCTGTGAAAACAAGATTACTTCATAATGCCTCAGTGGTTTGGAAAATGTAGTCTGCTGACTGTTATGTAAAAACTGAAAGGCTCTACGGCTGAATCACGTTGCCCTAAAGGGGAAACTCCACAGCTGAAATCACAGATGAGCCGTAACAGACAACACAGCAGCATGTGGGCTGATCGTATGTGTGCGACTTGACAGAAGGTGTGCGATGTGCTGGCCAAAATAAAGAAATGAAAACACAAATGTAAATTTCCAAGCAAGAAGATGGATATTTTTGGTAGCATCTTGCATCTTTTAAAGTTCAAATAAAATCCAAACTGCTTTTGTAATGCACTTTAATGTGAACGGTTCATTGGTGCACGTTATTACAATTGGAAAAAGAGAGAAAGAAATTTAGCCTTATATAACTTGTTCACTAATGAATCCTCAGCAGTGAATGAGATTTGAGTCCAAACAGCTTATAAAAACATGTTTGTAATAAACAGATCCTTCATTAAGGTGTTTTTAACTTCAAACCACTGATTTAACTTCATGAGACTGGAGTTGTTTGAATTACTTGTGGATTACTGTAGTGCTTTTTTTTTTTACTCTCATTCTGTTTGAAGACTCATTCTGACGGCACCCATTTACTGCAGATGATTCATTGGTGAGTAGTTGATCTAGATTACTTGTGGGATGTTTTTCGTGTCACTCACGCAAATAAATTCATCGTGCAATGCTCTCCATCATTTTCTAAAACAACCGGACATATGAAAATGGATGTGTCAATAAGCTCTCCGCTGATTGGCTTGCGCAACAACACTTGAATTAGTTTAAATTTTTCAACTTGCACACAAGATGCAATTGAGACATATACCATACATCCGCAGCCATAATTTGCATCAACTGGTGTGAATTCACATGTACTCTTGTCTTTGTGTTGACTTATTAATAATAATTTTAATTCGCTGTTGGTGTGCACACACTTTTTTTAGTACATTTCAGTAAATTGTATGTAACATTCATTTCTCACCATCCAATCAATTCCAGATGGATAAAATGAAGACATGCAAAGTTTTTTTTAAAGGGCACTTTTACACAACAATGATTGTACTAAGAAGTAAAACATTTTTCCTTCACGTTTTTAAAAAGTTTCATGTTTAGACAACAACTTTGTCAAAACGATCAAAATGAACTGTGAAAACTACTTAAAATGCTGTATTGTGCATGCCAGGCCAGTAGATGGCAATGTCACTTTGTAAAACACTACTTGCCTGCACAGATATACGTTGATATAATAAGATATAATGAATATGTAATAAGTATGCATTTGATGTCACCGTTTTCTAGGGCTGTGCAAAAAAAATTGGATGCAATTATCTTGTCAGTAATGCCGGTTCTGTGATTAGTCGTAAATTTCCATCACGTGATGTCAGATGGAGCGGCATTTACTACACAGAGCCGTAGTTCACTGACAAGCTACACAATATTGAGTTCATAAGTGGTGGCGATACATATCCGATGATGAATGCGATATTGCGTAGCTTGTCAGCGATGGACATTTACGACTAATCACAGAACGGCTTTACTGACGAGATGCGGATGATAATCACATCTGATTTTTTGCACAGTCCTACCGTTTTCACAAATTCACGTTTTCAGAAATTACAAACACACGATAATGGTATAATTTTCAAAAACTTGTACTTTGAAATTCATTGTCGAAAGTTTTCAAGCCCCTAAAATGCCGGTTTTGTGTAACTTTAACAGCCGAAATGCATAAAAAGTTTTGCAAAAAAACTGGTCATGCCTCCGCGTAGACACTCAGAATTGTGTGATATACACACAATTGAGAGAAATTGTCAGAATTGCGACATAAACTCAGAACTGTATTTATATCTTGCAAATTCAAACTGCGTTTTTTTTAATCTCGCATTTCTGAATTTTGACTTGAGTTTATATCTCGCAATTCTGACTTTTTTGCGAGACATAAACTCACCCTTCCAAGTTATAAAGTCAAAATTCAGAAACGTGAGATAAAAAGTCAGAATTGAGGGGATATGAACTCACAATTGCAAGAAATAGTCAGAATTGCGAGATACAAACACAGTTCTGAGTTTATATCTTGCAATTACTTACTTACAAAGTCAGAATTGCGAGATATCAAGTCAGAACTGCAGGAATATGAAATCACAATTGCGAGAAATAAAGTCAGAATTGCAAGATATAAACTCAGAACTGAAATAAAGTCAGAATTGTGGGATATGAAATCGCAATTGCGAGAAATAAAGTCAGAATTGCAAGATACAAACTAAGAACTGCAAATTCTATCTTGCAAATTCTGACTTTTTTCTTGTAATTCTGAGCTCATATCTTAATCCGGAGAAAAAAGTCAGAATTGCAAGTTTGTATCACAATTTCGAGAAAAAAAAAGTCAGAATTGCTAGATATAAACTCAGAATTGAAATAAAGTCAGAATTGTGGGATATGAAATCACAATTGCGAGAAATAAAGTCTGAAGTCTAAAGTCTGCGCCTTTATCTTGCAAATTCTGAGTTCATATCTCAATTTGGAGAAAAAAAAATTAGAATTGCAAGATATAAACTCAGAACTGCGGCTGTATCTTGTAAATTCAGATTTTTTTCTTGTAATTCTGAGTTCATATCACAGTTCAGAGAAATAAAGTCAGAATTGCTTGTTTGTATCACACAATTCTGAGAAAAAAAAAAAAGAATTGCAAGTTTGTATCATGCAATTTTGAGAAAAAAAAGTCAGAATTGCGAGATATAAACTCAGAACTAAAATAAAGTCAGGATTGCAAGACATAAACTCAGAACTGCATCTGTATCTTGCAAATTCTGATTTTTTTCTTGCAATTCTGAGTTCATATCGCAATCCGGAGAAGTCAGAATTGCGAGATGTAAACTCGTAATTGCGAGAAAAACAAGTCAGAATTGTGAGACAAAGAGTTGCAATTACCTTTTTTTACTTCTTATTCAGTGGCAGAAATGGGCTTCCATACAAGAAATATCTGGGAACCTTTTGACTTTGGCCAGCAAACAACCACAAGAAACCATCCAGAACACCCTAGCAACCACAATGCAGCATTCACAGTCATTATGGTGATGAATTTGGCATATAGACAAGCATCACTCATTTTTTACAAGAAAAAAAAAATAGCCTGTAGTTATTACAGTTATTTGTGGTCACAAAGATTCAAACGGGTGCTTCTGGAAATGAAATACAACAATAAATAACTGCAAGGGCTGCATAGACTCTCTGTCCTCTGCAAAAATATCCCCTGCACAATTGTTTCCTGAGAAGTCATTTTAGACTTGCGCTGGCTCTCTGGCCTTGAGAGTCTTGTCAACAAGCAAGCGATATTAAAGGTCGTCCAGCCCGCACCGCATCAAATAAAGAGATAGCGGACGGCGACCTTAGAAATGTCACCTCATTGAAAGATGTCAACTGCCTGCTGTCGCTCCAGCGCACCTTTAGAAAATATCAAAACTCTGTCAAAGCAAAATCGTGACTTTCTCGCAGGCCTTCCATTTGGAGCGCTGCGATTTCATCTCCCTTCGGACCCTGCAGTCGGCTCCGTTCTGCTGAGAACTCTGAGGGTCCCTCATTACAAGACTATTTTAAGCGCACACCCGCTGACAGAAGGATGGGAGAGAAGCGCTACGGCATCATCGCCTCGCACAGCCCTGACGAGACTCAGATTGCATCCGACTGTCCCCTCAATTCATTAAAATGCTCAACTCGACAGGCGTTATATAAGCAGCTGCAAGCTGGATGTTGTGAGAATACTGAACAGCAGCATCTAAATTTAGAAACAAGCAATACCCGCCAGACCACTATTCTCTTACAGAGAAACAGAGGCTCTGACTCAGTACTAATGGAAACATGGAATGAACGATAACGAGTTTCATTGTTTAGTAATATATCCGTTAATAGATTTACTAAGTCTTAAAACTTTCCAATAACAGATTGAAATTAAATGACTCTTTTAATAAATCTGAGCTTTACTTTTTGTTAGAAGAACCTAATAGTAGTATAGTATGCAGCAGACTATACAATGTGTGTGTGTGTGTGTGTGTGTGTGTGTGTGTGTCTGTGTGTGTATATATATATATATATATGTATATGTACTACCAGTCAAAAGTTTTTGAAAAGTAGGATTTTTTTTAAAAAAAGAAGTCTCTTCTGCTCACTAAGCCTGCATTTATTTGATCCAAAGTACCGCAAAAACAGTAAAATTTTGAAATATTTTTACTATTTAAAATAACTATTTTCTATTTGAATATATTTGAAAATGGAATTTATTCCTGTAATCAAAGCTAAATTTTCAGCAGCATTACTCCATTCAAATGATCCTTCAGAAATCATTATAATATTCTGATTTGCTGTTCAAGAAACATTATTATTATTTCTATTATTATCAGCAATATTTAAAACAGTTGAGTACATTTCTAAGGATTCTTTGATGAACAGAAAGATCCAAAAATCAGAATGTATCTGAAATAAAAGCTTTTGTGACATATACACTATACAGTTTAAAAGCTTAGAGTCAGTATAATAATATAAGAGGGAAAGAAATTATAGAAATTAATACTTTTATTAAGCAAGGATGCTTTAAATTGATCTAAATTGATGATAAAGATATTTATAATGTTACAAAAGATTTCCATTTCAGATATGCTGTTCTTCTGAACTTTTTATTCATCCAAAAAAACATTTTTAAAAATTCTACTCAGCTGTTTTCAACATAAAAATAAGAATAATAAATGTTTTTGAGCAGAAAATCAGAATATTAGAATGATTTCTGAAAAATCACATGGTTGGAGAAATGATGCTAAAATGCAGCTTTGAAATCACAGGAATAACATTTTAAAATATATTCAAATAGAAAGCAGATATTTTAAATAGTATACATATAGTATATATAGCATTTACATATCTATGCACTAATATAATTGTCTGTGTGTTTACTATATGTATATATGTGACCCTGGACCACAAAACCAGTCTTAAGTCGCTGGGGTTTATTTGTAGCAATGGCCAAAAATACATTGTATGGGTCAAAATGATTGATTTTTCTTTTATGGCAAAAATCATTAGGAAATTAAGTAAAGATCATGTTCCATGAAGATATTTTGTAAAATTCGTACTGTAAATGTATGAAAACTTAATTTTTGATTAGTAATATACATTGTTAAGAACATTATTTGAAGAACTTTAAAGACAATTTTCTCAATATTTTGATTTTTTTTCACCCTCAGATTCCTGATATTTAAATAGCTGTACCTCGGCCAAATACTGTCCTATCCTAACAAACATACATACCCTCCATACATCAATGGAAAGCTTATTTATTCAGCTTTCATAAGATGTATAAATCTCAATTTTGAAAAAATGACCCTTATGACTGGTTTTGTGATCCAGGGTCACATATAAGTGACTAATCCACATATACATATACTTGTATATATGACAAGCACACGTGTGCACATATGATCTCAGTTTCTTAAATAACAGGAAATACTTGTTCATTCATTCATGTTTCTCAGGAATCATTTTACACTATTAGACACAAGATCCCACCGATCCTTGATGTTGATGTATAAAGTTTAGCACACCAACAGAAAGCTTCTCCAGAAATGTAATCTTCAATTACCATGCAATTCACACATTAGCGTTACTGTTCATCTTCAGGTGCAAACTACACAAAACTGTCACTCGACGTGATGCGATACAAGTCAATGTATTTGTTCCAATTGAAAGTTTCATCCAATGTTTATTTTCAACACAAGAATTAGCATCGTATACACAGTATGAGTCAAACCTACCTTTCCCCTCTCTCAAGGCTGCAGTCGCAGAGACATCAAATCCGACGACAGCTTGTTTCTTTAATTCGCGGCATTATATTACCGTGAAAGTAAAAGACAGCGATAAAACATCGACACTGTGTGCAACAGACCGGCTCAGGATGCACACTGGGGATGTGGTAATAAATACATGCTCACTACACTCGACCCCTACTCTGGAGTGATGTCCGTTTTGCGAACGAACAATTCTTTTGAAACGGTTCTTCGGTCGAACCGATTCCCAATTGATTCATTAATCTCTCACATGTAAAATAGCAGAGTATTTTTGAAGAATACTTAGTGTGGGAGTTCAAATAGAGAAATGGGTAACTGATTTAAATGCTGAAGCCTTAAACGCAGCATTTTAGTATTATAATATTATTAAAGCAGTTTGGAAAACACTTCACAATCTTCATCAGACTGAATGAATAATTACTAAACTACACGTCTAATTATTAAACAGTCAAAAACAGGGGCGTTTAGGTGTAAATGCCACTTGTGCCACACTGATGAATCAAACGAGTTGAAACGACTCAAACGAATCGACTCGCTTGGACGAATCTGATATCCCTTTGTAACTAGACGGATGAGTGAATTTAATGAGAGCGCAGGGACACAGGGCTAGTGTGCGGCGTAACATCCGCTACTCTGATTGGTCGGAATATTCACGTGACCCCATACAATAAACACACACTGTGTGACACATGGCAAACGATTGAGGCTAAGCAGGATTCCATTTACTTAAAGATGATTCAGACTTTTACTACAGCTGTTATGCGAGACAAAAGAGCAGCGTGTTAATAGTTTAACAAAATCCCACAGTGATTTGTAAAAGCTGTAAAACATGACAGAACGACAAAACGATAGATAGATAGATAGATAGATAGATAGATAGATAAAACATAAATTAATTCCTCATAAATCACTCCAAGACTACTGACAGTGTAAATGGCCGTTAAGGGTTTTTGCTTATACCAACACTGAATTGTTTGTCTTATTTCATTATTTCTCAGTTGCATTTGGCACTAAGTAGAATTCTTCCATAGTGTGGGTGTGTATGAACACATGCAAATTACTGCTCTCCACAAAGCTGTTATAATAGTACAAAAACTGCTTCGTGTTGCTCAGTTGAACGCAGTCTAATGTGTTTCCAGTTTTTAAGTAAATGCCACAGCAGCTCGTCAGCAGATGGTGTACCCAAAATGAGTGCATGAAAAACAATTTTTGCTACATCTTACAAAAATATGTTGTTAAGTGGTCATTTAAAACCAACTGTTCTCAAACTTGTAATGATGTATGCAGATTTCTAAGGCAACGGCAAGGACGTCGAAAGCACAAGATCCATCTCCAGTCATCAGTCATCTGATTTTAAGTGCACTCAAATGGATTGAAAACGTTTTTTTCCTGTAGAGAATGTATTGCATAAGAAACTGAGGCAGATTTATTTTTTTATTACCTGTAGATCCTGTTGACCCTCGGATATATTCACTGATTTGTTTTTAATCACCTCAATCATCAGTGAAGTTTCTGGCGTAGGTGCAACTGTATTTCCTGGACAGATTATGAAGTCCTGAAATTAACTTTTTAAGGACTAATCATGTCATTGTGTAGTTTATTTTATATGTTTGATTGTCGTTATCATTAAAAACAAAACATTTCATACAACTGTATTCACCTTTTTCTTCCCGTAAGAGTGGGCGTGGCCATTTGTAAATTTTATGGGTGTGGCTTCCGGTCTCATCTGCATCCAGCTATTTTTAGCTGTACAAAACAGCTGGTTTTGCTGTTTGATATTGCAAATCAGTGCGTCTTATACTATTTTAATGTATTATCTTAATTATGAGCACACTGGTTTGTAGTGCGAACAGTTTTGCCATTTACTGCACGTTGTTATTAGGGGTTCAAGCGCGTAGCACGTAACCCTATTGTAATTGTTAAAATGGCCAAGGATCAGGAATCTCCACGTAAAACTCATCAGGCAGACCAAACTGTAAGTCGTAGAGACATGAAACTTAGAGAGATGGTAGTACTCACACCGTCTACAGCGTCACCAAGGCTTGCCCCTTTGAGCCTGACGGGGGCGCTACCCCGTTTTTTTTTTAATGACGGACAAAAGTTTCAGAGGCAGTGTGTAAACGTGATTGACACAATGTAAGGTTGCATTTATTTTTCAACGTACAAAAATTTCAGACAAGAATTTGAGCTGAATCTAAGGTCACATGAAAAAAAGTTCCGGAGCTTGGCCACTTGTGGCACTATAAGAGGAAAAAAAAAAACTGCCATTACTATGCATCCCTGAAAATCCGTACGCAGGGTCTTTGTCCAAATCGCCCAAATCGTGTCCATAAGAACATATGTGTATCTAAAAAAAAATCATGGCCGCCATAGGCTGATGAACTTTTAGCACCTATTAGAAAAGGCCTGTTTGACTCACAACCCTAAAGCTCTGTGAGAAATTTGAAAGAAGTCAGCCACTCGGGGGCGAGATCACATTTTTCACGGGCGTAAACAATTGAATATTATGCAATTTTTCACACATGCACACAATATTTGTATCATACGATAGGCCTCGTCGTACCGAACAACCGCTGTCAATCAAACTGTTAGTTATATGATTGCGATGTGAAAAACGTACTTTTGTGAACTAGTCGTAAGTTTTTTTTCTTCCCCTGGAAAAAACACTGTACTGCAATTCTCTGGACTCTGTAGGACAATAATGATCAAAAAAGGTTGAAATTTACCCTTTGGGAAGCTATAACAGGGTCATTGTCCAAATATACCCAAAAGCCTATAAAGCCTAAACGAAAACTCAAAACCTCATAAAACTTAGTAAGCACAGGCATGCAAAGTTTTAGGAAGATCGGACCACAGCTGCCACCATATGAGTAATAAACGTTAAAAATCATATTTTTATGGTAAATCACCTGTATTTGCCAAAAACTATTAAAATTATTGATTTAGATGGTTATCTAATGTGCTAAAATGCCTTAAATTGCTTGCAGCTATATTTCTTCTTATTTCCCTACAGTGGCTAATGAACCAGAAGTGTGTGCGCGCATGTACGCACCTATTTAAAAATGTAAATTAAATATAATAAAGACATTTTACTAAATATAAACCTTAGCGTACATGAAAATATATTGCTGCCATTATATTATAGAAAGACAATCATGATATTTTGAAGTCTTTCGCATCAAAAAGTTTGAAATGCCCCTGGCTAAATGAACACAATACCAATAAGAAATATGCAAGTTATTTATACAGAATATTTTATTGGTTCAGCAGACTGAAAAACTGATTTGGGTGGTGAGGGAGAATCTTCAATTGTTTCCCAACACAGCCAATATTAAAAACCAATGCTCTGTACCATCTCCTCCCTGTTTCAAACACTGATAAAATCAATACTGGGCTGTAAAATGTAACAAATACGTGAGTTTCTCATCAGACCAGTGTTTCTTTTATCTGCAGAGGCACATTTGCACATGCACAACCATATGCACACAAGAATTACACAAATGAGAAGGGTTAAAAAAGGAAAGGATAAAATGACGAACAAATAAAAAAAGGGAACTACAAAATGGTTATTGGTGTAGCACAGTACAGAATGATATACAGAAGACACACGGGACACATACAGTACTGCTAAAAGTTGTTCAGATTTTTTTTTCCTTTACTTGGACAGATCAGCTGGTGCAATATATTTAAAGCTGGAGGTAAAAGCTATACAAGTTGCCTCCCTAACCTTGGGTGGGGGAAAAGTAAGAGCCCAAAAACTATTTACACTTTCTTTCTCATAAGATTAAGATCACATGGTCGGCACACATAACAATGGAAAACAAACCCACGAGTCGTGGTGGATAGGTGGGGCAGAAGCGTACGGCAGTAAAAGACGGCAAAATACAGCTGAAGCAGATGCATGGCTCCAAAAAGTCCAAACTTTCCACAAGTTCACTCCTCTCCTCGGGACTTTTTCCTTAAGTATAGCAATCTCCAATCAATCTGGCATTTTGTCTCTGTAAGCACTCATCTTCGGTCCCGTCTCCCCACCTTCCGTCGCACCTATAAAAACACATCAGCACATATTTTCAGGATTTTCAAGATTGCATACTAATGAATTTCCATTATTTTTTTGGTCATTCATGACTACAAGGTAAAGATTACTAAAAAAAAAACTCTTTCAACATTTCTGCATGAAATTATTACATTTTAATTTTACATTTACATTAAATTTTCAAGATTTCAGCTGAAGTAATTCTTACGGTTTTATAATTTTATAACATTTATGGTTATAAGAAAGATTTTTTTTTAACCTTCATTTATTTCTGGAGTAGATCTGCACAAGGAATTCATTTATTTAAAAAAGGTATATATATTTAAATGCATTCTGATGACAAAAGGGTAAATAAATATAAATATATTAAATATAAATAAAATACAAATATAATTATAATTATAATTAAATTCTGCCTAATGAATTTTTATGACTTTACATCATTCATGATTACTTGATAAAGATTTGTATTTTTAAATCTTCATACAGATTTCCAGAGAAGATCTGTGGTTAAATTATATATTTAGACAATTATTATATTTATTATAATTTTAAAGACCCCAATACATTTCTGTGGCTTAAAATAATTAATAATTACTAGATATACACTGCTGTTCAAAAGTTTGAGATCAGTAAGATTTTTAAAGTTTTTTTGTAAAGAAGTCTTTTTTGCTCATTAATCTGATTAAAAATACAGGAAAAAAAAAAACAGCAATATTGTGAAATATTATTACAGTTTAAAACAGTGGTTTTCTATTTTAATACATTTTAAAATAGAATTTACTCCTGTAATTTTCAGCATCATTACTCCAGACTTTGGTTGTTAAATGATTCTTCAGAAATCATTCTAATATGCTGATTTATTATCAATGTTTGAAACAGTTGTGCTTTTTTTTTGGAACCTATGATCATTTTTTCAGAATTCTTTGATGAATAAAACATGAAAAAGAACTGCATTTATTTAAAATAGAAATCTTACACTAAAATATACACTACCGTTCAATGTTTGGGTTCAGTTCATTTTTTCTTTCTTTTTTTTTTGAAGGAAATACCTATTCAGCAAGGATGCGTTAAATTGATTCAAAAAATGATAGTAAAAGATTTAAAATGTTAGAAAATATTTCTCTTTGGAATAAATGCTGTTCTTTTTAACTTTTTTTTTTACTATCACAGATTCCAGCAATATATTAAGCAGCACAACTGTTTCTAACACTGATTATAAATTAGCATATTAGAATGATTTCTGAAGGATCATGTGACACTGAAGACAGGAGTAATAGCTGATGAAAATTCAGCTTTGCATCACAGAAATAAATTATATTTTAAAGTATATTAAAACAGAAACTTGTTATTTTAAATTGCAATAATATTTCATAATAGTACCTTTTTTTCTGCATTTTTGATCAAATAAATGGAACTTTGATGAGCATATGAATCATGACTGATTTTTTTTTTTTTTCATGACTATGGGGTTTTAGGGGAAAGGAAACTCACTTTAGGTGAAGAGTCCACTGAACCCTCCTCTTCCTCCTCACTCTGCTGGGCTGTGTCCATCTCCTCTTCAGACTCCTCTTCCTGGTTGGCGGCAGCTCTTGATCTCCCACCGCTAAAACAGATTGTATGAGTCAAATAAAGCCCATGAAACAGACCTAAACACATGTATAGACCACAGGAAGTGTCAAGGGAAAGAACAATTTTAGCAACATGGGTCTATGTACCTGGCTTTCCTAGCTCCTGCCTGTGTCCTCGGAGGTCGTCCTCTCCTTTTCTGAGGTGTGGATTCCACAGAATCGCTGGCGGCATCTGCATCACCTCTGCGAATAACCATTTCAAAGATATATGTTAAGAATAAAAGGTTTATGGGTATTCAGGAAGGAAGAATACAAATGCATACAGGCAGCCGCTAACCTTGGTTTACGTCCTCTTCTGCCTTTAGGCTTCACCTCCATATTCTCACTGCCTGCGTCATCGTCGTCATCCTCCTCTTCTTCTTGCTCTTCCTCATTTTCTTCATCTGCAGGTGGAGCTGTCTTCCTGCGACCCCTCCTGCCCTTGCTAGGAGTCTCGTCCTTGGCTGCTGATTTAGGGGGCCGTCCTCGTCGGCCTCTTTTGGGCGGACTGTTCTGTTCATCTTCGGTCTCCATGGAGGCCTCTGCCATGCTGCTGTCTTCGCCCCACTGGTCCTCGGCATCGTCAGTGCTTGTATTGGCTGCTTTCTTCCGGCCCCGCTTGGGCTTGGACTCCTGGCCCTTGTCGTCTTGGTTGGCTGCAGCACCCCGCTTGCGCCCCCTGGTGGGCTTTTCTGTCTCAGGGCTCTTCATTGAAATGTCTTCATTCTCACTGTGGTCCACATCTGCAGAATCCAGTCTGGAGAGACAAAAGAAATGTAGGTTTTGGTTTCATGCAAAACTCACTGGCATAGTGCCACAGTTATTTTGGGTGGTTGCTAGGGTGTCAGTGTATGTCTACGGATATTTTGGCATATTATTGCTAAACAGTCAACTCCTTTGCCCCCCCCCCCAAAAAATAAATAAAATAAAATAAATATAAATAAATAAATAAATAAATGAAATATATATATCTCAATCGAGTTCCTTAATACTTAAAAAAAAATTTTTTTTTTTGATATTATGTGAATTTTACTAATACTATGAGTAATAACATTATTATAATATACAATATAATATGAAAAATATAATAAAAATTGCAATAAATAATAAATAAAATGTACTTCCTAATATATACATACACACATTTTATATATATATATATATATATATATATATATATATATATATATATATATTTTTTTTTTTTTTTCCCCACATAGTCAACCCCCATAGTTTTTTTTTTGAAGAAACAAATGAAAGAAATAATAATAAATTTTACACTAACAGAAGTTTATTACAATTTTGCTACACTTACAAAATCTACTAAGTACTAAAAAAAAAACTTTAAAATACAAAAAAAATATTGCACATAAAAATAATATATTAATATAATTTGTTATTATTAAATTCGTATTATATTATTAAACCAAGATTAAAAATGTAATTCATTTAGTAAAATGCATTTTAAAATAAAGGCGGAAAAATATTCATGTCTACAGCATATACAGTGCAAGACAAATTACTGTTTGCACTAAGATCATTTGTATAAAAAGTTTTGAAAACCCATAAAGTACTAATTAAAGAAACAAATAATAAAACACTCCAAAGACAAACTTCAAGTCACTTTTCATCTGTTTGTCTTGGTCACATATAAAGACACCTACAAGTTAGGCTATTATAAATCTCGAAGGAAGGCATGAGTCATTTCAATGCCATCGAGCAGCACATCCCCCGAGTGCTCTTTCAATGTGGCGCAGGTAAAAGAAAACTGCAATTATTGAGCTTTCATGACGCAGATCCATGAAACGCTCCATTCAAAAGAATCTCAATGACACCTACTCAGAAAACCGAACGTTTCGGAGACGACCATCACACCTATCCTTTCTGCTTTCACTCGTGCAGGGAAGCTGAAAGGCGGTGTGATTACCGAGCACCGTGACCTCAAAAGCTTGTTTAGTCCACAGTAGGATGTTAATACCACAGATTTTGCAGTATGAAAATTCCTTTTAATAACATGCAAAATGGATTCAGACAAGGCTTGAGATCAGACTGCAGACAGCTCAGAGTAATATTACAGTTTTAAGAGAGGGAGTGTGTCTCATGTTATTTATAATGCTCATGTGTTCATGCACACCACCATTGGCTTTATAGGACATCTAACAACTAATTTATGCTACTGAACCTTTACGCTACAAATGGGTCATTTTTAGGGAGGTGCTAAACTAAATATATTCATATCGGCACACAGATTAGAGTGTGAAAGCCATGATATGGTGTTTTTAATAAAGTAATAGTGAGGTCATTAATTTAAGTTGGTTATTACTTTATGGGTTTACCCAAATTGCTAAGCATTCGTAAACCTTACTACTTGAAAAATAAAATACTGATACAATGCCATATCGTGCAGCTTTTGGTTGAGTGTTCATACAGATACTGTAAAATGAAACTCCAGGACTTTCAAGGACTTTTCAAACACTATTTTTGTTAGATTTTCAAGGACTTCAGAGATCTCTCTTATCGAACAATGTCTTCTATTTCAAATTCTACAAAAAGAGAAACAGATCAATTAAAACACACCAATTAAAAAAAAAAAATGTCACACACATGCAAAGAATTACTACTAAAGTACAAAAAAAATTAACTACACTTATTATAGTAAAACCATGGTTGATTTTCTTAAATTTGTATGTGTATACTTTCTTTTTTCTTTGTTTTGTTTTTATAACTGTATTGCCTTAATGGTTTTATTTTTCTATTGTTTAAAAAAAAAAAAAATTCTGAAAAAGAGATTCCCGAACCCACTCCGAAATCCTGATATGAAACAAATGACTCGCAAATCCACATTAAAGTACTGATCTAAGTAAAACGATTCATAATCCACGCTCTGAAGTCCCAATCTGAATGATTCGCGAACAATCATTTCAGATCAGGACTCGGATTGCGGATCATTTGACTTAGCTCAGAACTTTGCATATCGCGAATCATTTGATTTAGATTGGAACTTTGCATATCGCAATTCATTTGATGAAAATCAGGACTTCAAATCGCGCATCACAAATCATTTGATTTGAATCATTCAATTTGCGAAATGACTCACAAACCTGTTCCGATCTACATCTATTGATTCACTATTCGCAAAGTTCCAATCAAAAATAAAACGATTTGCGATATGCAGATTTCAAGTCCTAATCTGAAACAAATGATTTGCAACACACGATCCGATTGGAGCTCTGAAGAAGCTTACAAGTGATGCTGAAGTTCAAAAATGAATAGTTCTCAATTTGATCTTTTTTTTTTTTTTTCTAGTGAATCGCTGGAAATGAATGATCAAAGTTACAAGTTTGAATCAATCAGAGTGGTTCGAGAGTAAATAATTCAATTGTTTTGGTTAATCTGTTGATCTTTTCACATCTTCAGCCATGTTTACACGATACTGTCAATACTAATACTACTTTCTTAGCTCGATTGTTGTTCTGACATTAACTGAAATAAGCGAAAAAGGTATGTTTTTTTAAATTGCATGCATTTTGTGTGAAAAAATGATCAAATTAAACACCAATAATTCAAGCAATTTTCAAGTACCTCTTCAGAAATATTGCTATTGTCAAGGGTTTTCCAGGCCTTGAACTTTAAAAAGTCAAGCTTACAAATGGCAGAGACAAGAAACGCTAGATGCCATCCTGGCAGGATGTAAACATGCCGATGCTTGTCAAGACGCCACAGCCAATGAAGGAGTTTCTCAGTGCGAATTTCACTTGATATCTGGGGGCATTTAGACGTCTTGTGAGGAAAATCGATCGTACGGCATTTGGTTTAAGCCTATGCTTGCATTCAAGTTTGGAGTTGTGTTGTCATAAAAACAGCAAGAGGTAGTGACAGTAGCTCACTGAGTGCAACCATTTCACGTCATCAAAATAATAGTGTCCCCCATTGTTTAAAATATGTATAAAACGATGTAGATTTTTTAAATAAAGTAAATATTTAATGGGTTTTCTACTATGCATTTCAGTAAGAGACATCATTTGTGTTACATTAAGCTATACAAGTCTTTTTCCCAGGTTACCTTTAATGTCACTTTTGATCAACTGAATGCATCCTTGCCAAAAAATCTTACTAACCCCAAATGGTAGTTTATATCAGTGAGATCACATGTATGTGCGTTTGTGACACTAACCGTCCTTTACTGCGACCAGGGGAGCTGGGGTTGGAGTTACTGCTGGCGTTACTGATGGTCTCCATGCGTGAGAGTTTGGTCTGCAGTTTTCCTGTGGCGGACAGGGGCTTGTTCACAGCGCCCAGCACATTTGCTGCCTTAGGCTGCAGAGAGAATCAATCAGTCAATCTCACAGTCCTGTCAGACCCAAGGAGGTCAAAAAAGGAATGGAGGGCAAATATGTACCTTTCCTGGGGTAAAGAATGACTTCATCTCAGGAGGCAGATAGTTTTTCGTATTACTGAAATTCTGAAAGGCAATAAGAACATTGAGAGGTTTAGTGAACAAGTAGGAGAAAAATCAATTTGAACAAACATGTCTTTGAAATTCAGATTTGACCTGGAAACTGAGTTACCCACTGCAGGGCTTCCACACCTGCTGACCAATCACTTTCTATGACTTCTAGATCAAGAGTTTAATATTTTATTTGTATAGAGATAGCACTCAAAATAATAGTTATGTAAATGTTATATACACTATAGACCATGGCTCTTTAATATTTCATAAATTTCTTTGACTTTTCAAGGCCTAAAATGTGTAGCGCTCACGATACATAAATAAAGAGCTGCTGTTCATGGGAGATATGAGTTCAAATCCAGTCATAATCCCATACTGCCTCTCTCTTCATTCATCTTCCTGTTCCTTTTTAAGGATTTTTTTTTTTTCAAGAATCAAAACATTCCCTGAAATTTCTATAACTGAAGGTCCCGCAGCAGTTCAACAAAGGCAGTAGTTAAGCACCTTGTCTGGTTGTGTGAAGTAACGTGCAGGCAGTACGGGATCTTTAGGCGACTCTAGACTGTATGTGGTGCTCTTAGAGATGACGATGTTCATGGCTACATCACACACGGTGTACAGTTTCTGCAAGTAGAGAGAGAATTGAATTGAGAACAGTGTAAAACACATTCAGGTATGATCATTTTCACAGAGCAAGATACATAGGGCCTTGTGAAATCCATTTTATTTTTTTCCCAAATTCTGTTTTTTTTTTTTCCAAATTCAGTTTGTTTTAATTTTTCTGAATTCCATATTTCTTCTTTTCTTTTTATTTCTAATTTGCTAGACTCTATTTTAACGGTTAAATTAAGTAAATATTATTCAAAAAGCACATCTAATTAACTGACATTTTTTACCCCCAAATTCTGTAATTCTGTATTTTTACCAAATTCTGTAATTCCATTAATCCATTCCATGTTGAATACAGCTGAGTAGAATTTTTTCTTTGATAAATAGAAAGAAGAGCAGCAGAAGAACAGCATTTATCTAAAATAGAAATCTTTTTTAACATTATAAATGCCATCAATTTAGACCAATTTAAAGCACAAATGCTGATCTTTGGATCTTTCTATTTAAAGAATCCTAAAAAAAAAAGTACTGAACCATTTTAAATATTGATAATAATAATAATAATAATAATAATAATAATAATAATAATAAAGTTTCTTGAACAGCAAATCAGCATATTAGAATGATATTAAAGAATCATGTGACACTGAAGAGTAATGATGCTGAAAATTTTGCTTTGATCACAGGAATAAATTACATTTGAAAATAAATTCAAATGGAAAGCAGTTATTTTAAATAGTACAAATATTTCACAATATTACTGCTTTGGCTGTATTTTGGATCAAATAAATGCAGGCTTGGTGAGCAGAAGATACTCCTTTAAAGTGCCCCTATTATGCCTTTTCAAATATGATCTTTCATGCAGTGTGTCATGTAGCTGTATGTGAACATAAACTATCTGCAAAGTTGTGAAGCCGTCAGTGCACGATAAATAAAGTTACTGTCTATTATAAAAAAAAGAGCCGGCTCACATTTGCCTAAACGAGTTGTCAGGATTTTGAATCTTTTTCTGTTACGGCCACACGTCACGAAGTAACACATTTGCATAATGTCCACCCACGTTCTACGTCGCGAACAACTTGCCCACCCATACATTTCCATGTGGTTTACGTCACATGGAAATTTACATGTACATTATACAGAAGACGCTGTATCATACGGTGTGAGTAAAATTGTTTTATATTCACTTCCAAAAGATGATGAATCTACAAAAGATTGTATTTTCTAGCGATCGTTCAAAATAAGTAGCTGTGTATGTTATGTTGTGTAACAACCCTGCACATGTCTTGCTAACCGGCTAAATCACGCTTGTGTAGTTCTGTTGTTCAGCTGTGGACCCACTGTAGTCTGACAATTTGTGATTGATGCAGCTTGACTGTCTGTCTGTCTCATTAGTTGGAGTAATGATAAAGGATGGCGCACGAAGCGGCTTTCACACCGAATGCGGAAAGCGCTGTGCTATGAAACCCATTAGTTTTAATTGCTTCTGCCGCGCGAGAACAGCTTGTTTCTGCCTCGACAAAAGCGCACGCGCAGCGGAGCGCGCTCGCCGCAGACAAAGTTCAAATAAGTTGTTGAAATGAACTTTTGCCGCTGCGCTCTGAAGGGCTGCACTGAACCCAGCGGCCAGCGCAGCGCTTTCCGCGTTCGGTGTGAAAGCCGCCTTAATGTATTATACAATGTTGAAGTTTACAACATAGAGGTGTGCCCGGTTCGCTTACATAAGCATATTGCGAGCACTTTCCACGGTAGACCGTGCTAACTTGTCGACCAACCACTTCAGCCGTTTCATCATTAGACTCTGGCTGGAATTGTTTTGGTAAAATCGATGCCATCTTTTCTATGTATTGACAAGTATCCAGGACTGTCAGTCAGGTATGGGCAATGGGCGTTTCGTTTGCCGACACGCTGTACGCGGTAGACCAATCATAAAGGACTGTGCCATCTGACCAATCACAGCAGTGAGGGCTCACAGAAAGGAGGGGTTTAGAGAGACTGATTCTTCGAACTGCTTCGCACGAGTCGTTTAGGAATCATTTAGAAATGGGGTAAAATTAAATCTATTTTTGGAGAAAACTGAATTGTTTTTTGACCTTGCATACATGTAAACCTGTTTTGGGAGTCTATTAAAACAATATTAGCAACCTTTAAAATGGCATAATAGGGGCACTTTAAAAACATAAAAAAAAAACTTATGACTGGTAGTGTATATAAAGAAATATTGTCTCAAAAATATAAATACTACCAGATGTAATATATGTAAAAATATAACACTAGGTTCATGCAAATTAATTTTAAATGCATTAAATGCATTTCAGTGACTTAGTCTTTCGTGTTCATCATTTAACAGATTCATAAATGTTTTTGAAATTGGTTGCATTTATATGATCAAAAATACAGTAAAAACTGTGATATTGTGAAATATTTTCCATTTTAATAAATTAAAAATGTAATTTATTTTTGTGATATTAAAGCCGATTTACACCAGACATTACTCCAGTCTTCAGTGTCAAATTTTCCTTTAGAAAACATTGTAACATACTGATTTTGTGCTCAAGTACCTTTAATCAATGTTGAAAACAGCTGCTGCTTTTTTCCAATCTTTGAAATTAGTCTAATCTATTTTGAATCTAGAAGATTATAATCAGTGTAGAAAAGACTATAATAAACCTTCAACAGACAGATGGACGTCTTCAGAGAAGACTACTGATACCAACTATAGTCATTTCAATGTTTTGTTATTATGTAATGCATTTCCAGTTCATTTCCATTTAAATATTTTGTTAGTCAGAACAACTTTTGATTAACCACATGAGAAAAACATCTCTTTGAAACAAGACGGACCTCATTAATCTTGGGATCATCCGGACACTGTCCATCTTTTGTCTGTTTTATGTTTTCCACCATTTTCCTGATGAACGCATGGCTGTTGTTTTCATTTTTGGCCATTAGGATTTCCAAAACAAACCACAAAGCCCTGAAGGAAAAGGGAAGATATGAGCAAAAGAGCGAGCAACGGAGAGAGAAACATCATTTTCAAGATTAAAGGCAGATGGCAGCTCTGGAACACCATTTATCAGTGTTTTTGGCAGCTGGCCAAACATCTAACAAGCTGCACATTTTCTACACTGTTTATGAAAATTTTAAAGACAACATATTGGTAACGAATATCTAGTCCAAATTACGCATCTAACATTTTCAGAGCTTGAAATGAAAACCTAATGAAGATATAAACACTCTCCAATTAAAAAAATGGAAGAGAAGCTGAAGAAGTTTGTGTGGACTCACTCTTTGATGTCTTTGAGCTGCTCGATGTCCTGGACTTTCACATAGTCTGGGTCGTGGACCAAAAGGTGAATTGCATATGGCACCACATACTCCGGCAGGAGCGATATCAGCTTTTCTGTAGAGCACACATACACAGAGGACTCACAACCTGGGCATACTCCAGGACTCACAATATTTTACAATAGCCCCAGTTTGTACGGTGTCTCATAAATATGAATTACAATTGGAAACGGTTCACATCCTCCAAGGGTCTGAAACTAACAAATCAAAACTGAAAAGGCTGACGTGCAATGAATTCATTCCAAAAGCAACAGATGAAGAAACCAAAACAATGGACGGGCAAATCCACTTGACAGGGCAGACATAACAACCACCTCATTTGCATAATGACCCTGATAAACAGTTCAACTGAGCAGCTAAAGATTTCATTGCACTGGAAGATGCATGAATATTAACTAATAAAGATCACTATAGCACAGACACACACCACAAGGTCTCCAATAGAGAATCCTCAGCTCCTCAGGTAGAGAATAACCAGTAATCCCTAAACAAAACGATGGATTCATTGTGGTTTTCTTTCGAATGACTGTGGATCAATCCCAAAAGTGTCACATTTTAAATGAATTAATAATTGGTATTAAAGTGTCCCTATTATGCCTTTTCTAAGGTTCCTAATATTTTTTATTGTCCATTTTATTTTTTCCCAAATTCCATTTTTTTCAGTTTAAATTTTTTTTGGATTTTGTTTTTTTTCCGTTTTAATTTTTCTCAACTCCTTTTTAATGGTAAATTCAATTTTGTTAATCAAATAGCACGTCTAATTAATTAAAATCATGAAACATACAATTTTACATCAATTTAATAAAGGTTTAACAAAAATGACATGTTTAGGGCCCTATGAAATGTTTATTTTTTCATCACAATATGTTTTATTGTTATCAAATTCTGTGTTTTAGCATGTCTAATTATTTGAATGCATGAATGCATTATTCAAATTCTTAAAATAGCCTTATGGAAGGTTTTTTTTTTTACCCTCAGAAATTCTGTGTTGTATATTTAAAATGTTCTGGTTATCAAATGAAGAACAAATTTTTTTTTTTTTTATCTTTTAATTATTGAAAATTAAGCAAACTTTTTTTTTGGCAAACAAAGGGGAATTTACTATTAAAATCAAAACATGGAAGAAATGTTGTGTGATTTTACCCTAAAAAAAATAATGTTTGTAGTAGTAGTACTAGTAGTAGTAGTAGTCCATATTGCAGTTTGAAGTGTAATGACCTACTTTTGATCAATTAATTCACACTTTGACAATTCTGTGACATTCCGTGTTATTCAGTAAATTCCGTTTTTAAGACTGGATTCCGCAATTCCACCTGTGTTTTCCGCATCACAGAAATCATAGGCCCCCATGTTTAGAGAGTCATGTTTACATGCACGAAAGGTCAAACAATGCATTCGTTTAGTCAAAATATGCATTTAATAACACCTTTAATAACACCCTTCTTTCTCAGCTGGGATCGTTTAGAGCCTTTTGAAGCTGCATTTAAACTACATTTTGAAAGTTCAAAACTGGGGCACCAATGAAGTTCATTATATGGAGAAAAATCCTGAAATGCTTTCCTCAAAAAACACTTTCTTCACGACTGAAGACAGAAAGACATGAACATCTTGGATGACAAGGGGGTGAGTAAATTATTTGTGAATTGTTGTTCTGGAAGTGGACTTCTCCTTTAAGAAATATTTACAAGGCTCCCGCCGGGTTTAGCGCTTCCAATTGAAGAGCGTCAGTGAATGAAGTGACACATTTTTGCATTGTGCTTTGAAAACTGCAGCGAATAACCTAGAATCATGCTTTCAGAAATCTTATACAGTATTATAATTTGTCCATCTAAAATGATAATTGTGCATTAACAGCTGTCAACTGTGCAAATGCACGCTCTGAACTTATTTACACAGGACATTTTCTTATTTCAGTCACACATGAGGACCTGCATACCACTTATGTGCACCCCTGATTATAACAGAATCAGCATTATATGTCAGTTACAATATGTTTTTATATGAAATAAATAAACAAGAAATATGAACTAAAAAAGAACCGGTTCTCTATTCCTAACCCTTGCCTTTAGAGCAGGATTAAAACTGGGTTTCCTTACCACTGACTGCTGCATGCTGTTTCAGGTATTCCCTGCGCAGGTTGATGTTTTTGACCAGGCACTGGCGGGCGTGCGCCCTGCGCTCCTTCACCGGGTCTTTGGCACACAACGTGAACACGGCCAGGTACTCAAGCGGCAGACGCAATCTGCAAAGACCTTTGTGCAGCTTCTGGGCGAAGGCCTGTCGCACCTGGTAGCACTCGTCCTGAGAAAGACAAGAGGACTCATTAGTTCCTATTGAGTCATTTAGATCATGCTTTTATTCAATGGCTTACAAAGACAATAACCCTTGAGTAACCTGGGGTTAAGTGCCACCATAAGGCTTGTTAAATGGCCTCCTTTTCAGTCTTTTGGTTTCATGTATTTCTTTTTATAAAAGATCAGTTTCTCAAAAACCATTTCTTTTTGCTTCTGACCTTCACTTTTTGGCTGTTGGTTAACATTATTCAATATCCTGCACAGGCTACTTAAGCATTGGTTTTTCAAACAAGCATTTGGTCTGGCTCCATTTTAATATTGAACACCCACTTTCAACAATCTATTTAATTCCCAGCCAATTTTGTTTCAGTTTGAACATCCTGTTCCACTCCGAGACAGTGACATTATTAAAGTAAACTGGGTTGTGAATAAAGCTACACCTCTATCTCAATTAGGAGAGACATTATTTTCACTGGATTTAATCAGAGGTACTGAAGCTGACTTCTGATTTCAGTGGTAAGATAAGCTGGGCATAAAATTAGATTTCAAAGCATGACTGGTGACCAGGAACACAGGGAATGACTACAAAACCAGCTTGTTAGTCAAAGCAGTGTAACCCATTACAATGAAGTCATGGGCTCTTCTTTTTGACATTAAGATGAAAGATAAGTCCATCAGGCCAATATGAGGTCAGATTAGGAGTCGGCGATGAGTCTTACGTTGATGACGAGGGCGCAGAGCTGGTACTGCTCCAGGGTGATGATCTCATGGTAGCACGGCTCCTGAGCGAGACGAAGAATGGCACAGCCAGCTGCCAGCCGCAGGCGAGACATGTCCGGCTTACTATACACAAAGAAAATCAGCACATGAAATCACTCTTATATTACAGCTATGTATAGAAATAAATAAAAGCGTTGTGCAATATATGCCATGATTTCAAACCAAAAGTGTTCATGAATTTACTGAAGACTGTTTGAAATGACCATATATTCTTATAACATCTATATGCAGGAATGATTTTCAGATATTATTGCAAATTTTCTTTGTTTAAAAAAAAATAAATAAATACACAAATAAATAAAAATCATACATTTGGGATTAGTAAGATTTTTAATGTATTTTAAGCCCCTAGTCAAAAATGCAGGAAAAAAACAGCAATATTGTAAAATATTACAACAATTTAAAATAATGCTTTTTTTATTTTAATGTACTTTAAAATATAATTTATTTCTGTGATGCAAAGCTGAATTTTCAGCATCATTACTTCAGTCTTCACTGTCACATGATCCTTCAGAAATCATTCTAATATGCTGATATTATAATATTGTTGCAAAGAGTTGTGCTGGTTAATGTATTGGTTAATATTTAAAAGAAAAAGACTTTTCTAACAGTGTAAGTCTTTACTACCACTTCTTATCAATATAACACATCCTTGGTGAATTAAAGTATTAATTTCTTTTTTTTTTTTTTTAAGAAAGAAAGAATAAACATTTACTGATCCTACATTTTTAAACTGTAGTTTATAATGTTACAAAAGATTATGTGAGGAAAAAAGTAAAAAATAAAAAAAAGAAATTAAGCAGCACAAATGCTTTCAACATTGATAATAAATCAGAATGTTAGAATGATTTCTGAAGGATCATGTGACACTGAAGACTGGAGTAATGATGCTGAAAATTAAGCTTTGCGTCACAGGAATAAATTATATTTTAATGTATATTAAAAAATAGAAAGCAGTTATTTTAATATTGTAATATACTGTAATAATATTTTAACAATATTACTGTTTTTTCTGCATTTTTGATCAAATAAATGCAGTCGTGATGAGCATAAGAAACTTATTTAAAAAAACATTACAAATCTTACTGATCTTAAACTTTTGAACAGCAGTGTATATATATAAAACGTAAAATGAATTTTCTAATATTTTTTTTTATTTTTTAAACTAAAAAAATAAACCAAGACAATTTACATTTTGATTATTTTATATATACAACTGTTCAAAAATTTGGGGTCATCATTTTTTTTTAAGTAGTTACTAGTTTTATTCAGCAGGGACACATTAAATGAATTAAAAAGTGACAGTAAAGACGTTTCTAAAAATAAAAAAAAATGTTTCTATTTTTGTTTCTAATAAACAAAGAAAGCTAAAAACATTTCTAAAAAAATATTAAGCAGCACAACTGTTTTCAGCATTGAAAAAAAAAAAAGCACCAAATCAGCATATTACAATGATTTCTGAAGGATCATGTGACACTGAAGACTGGAGTAATGATGCTAAAAATTCAGCATTGTATCACAGGAATAAATTACATTTTAAAATATATTCAAATAGTTAATAAACAGTTACTTTAAATTGTAAAACGATTTCATAATATTAGTTTTTACTGTATTTTTGATCAAATAAATACAGCCTTGCTGAGCATAAAAGACTTCTGTCAAATACATAAGAAAAAAAAACACTTAAAGACCCCAAAGTTTGAACAGTATGTGTTTATTTGTCTAACGTAACCCGTGTCAACACTTACGCTCTTAAAAATCATAAAATGGCCTTTCATTGTCAATTTTCCCTGTCAGCAGTTTTTGACGTCAAAGCTCAGGATAGTCGCTAGTAAAGGGTTTGAAACTATGCAAATGTCACTCACCCCATCTTGCCCTGCTCCGTCAGATCACCGTCACTGCTCAGGATAGCCGTCAGCATTCTCAGAGTGGAGTTACCAGATTTACTCTGGTTGTTCTTCACGCCGAGCAGCCATCTGACCATCAGTTTCAGCCCCTGAATCTGAGACACAAAAAGATAGAGAAACATTGAACACACTTTACCCTTCAGTATCATCTCCTGTGAGTACAAGCTCTGGTGCCATTTATTTACAATGTACAGGAGAAAGAAGAAAAGCACAGAACCTGTCTATCCATATCTGTTGGGAATCAACGCAATACTGGCCGAGATGTGACTCACTCTGCTAGATTCTTCAATAAAAATGAATAATAAATAATAGCCGCGTGTTACCTTAGCCAGTGTTTCAGGAGAGACTTCATCATCCGGGACCCACAGCTTGGTGGTTTTCTTGCCAGGAATCTTTGCAGCAAACAGAAAATCTAGATCAGTATCGCCTCAAAACCCGAGAGTGAGGAGAATCTTTTATTGCCTGGTCTGACCGTTTGCTAACAAGGTTAAAACCAAAAATAAACACACTTCTTGTTATAGAAGCGAGGAGACAAATGATGTGTCAAACGTCCATGTATATCAAAAAGCACGACTTGCTTTAAAACCCACTGGAAAATGAAACAAAACTATGCCCACGAGGTCAATCAAATGAGATGAGTGAAGAGGATCTCATCTGTCTGATGCATTTTAAACTTTCTCTCATTTACTCTTATAATTATGCTGGGTTGATTTAAGCTGTGAGCAAGCACATCCCCATGAAATCACATTAATTCAATAAGTCTAAATTAGTTAATGCTACAGGCAAATAAACAACACATGCATATTTAATGCATAAATTTAATGGGGCTTTTACATCTATGAAATTTTGGCTGATTTATTCTTAGGTAAATAATTGATTAATGATTTAAATGTCTAATGCTTTTATTATTTCTTTCTTTCTTTCTTCTTTGTCTTTAATACAGTTTAATACACATACACCTCAATTTATTTATACAGCTTAGAACCACACAAAACTAAGATTTAATTTAAGGCTCCATAAACTAATATTACATATCAAAATTTAATTTTAATTATTTATTTCTTTTTTTTTAAATATTAATTAGAATAATATTTTAATTATAGGAATAGTAATAGGATGTTCTTATCAATTATACATTTTATACATATGAAAACTTGCATATCAATATTTAATTTGTATTATTTATTTATTTTTAAATGTTAACTGGAATAAAATTATAATTACAGACTTGTTAATTACATGATATTTTATTGTTGCCATTATGTTATGGGAATATATTGTTCTTAAAGCTGGAATATTATACATTTAAAATAAATAAGTAAATAAATTATATATAATGAAATGTTACATTTAGTATTGGCAATATTATACACAGGAACAATTACATATAATCTTTTCAAATTATTTATTTAATTATTTATTTTTAAATATTAATTGGAATAATATTTTAATGTACTGGAATAATATTTAATTTTTTTTAAAGTTAATAAATTATATATAATAAAAGTTAGATTTAGTATTGGCAATATTAGACGTAGGAAAAATTACATCATTTAATTTTAATTATTATTTTTTAATATTAATTAGAAAACTATTTTAATTACAGGATTATTAATTATAGGATTTTTTTATTGCTGCCATTATGATATTGGAATATATTCTTAATGCTGGAATATTCAACGTTTTAATAAATAAATAAATAAATAGTTAATAAATTATATATAATAAAATGTTATATTTAGTATTGGCAATATTATACATAGAAACAATTACATATCAATATTTAATTTTATTTATTTAAATTAATTAATTATTTTTAAATATTAAAATTGCAATAATATTTTAATTCTACGTTATTTTATTGTTGCCATTATGATATTGGTATATATATATATATATATATATATATATATATATATATATATATATATATATATATATATATATATATATATATGTATGTATATGTATATAATGCTGGAATATTATATATTTAAATAAATAAATAAATAAAAATAGTTCATAAATTTTATATAATAAACTGCTATATTTAGTACTGGCATTATTATACATAGGAAAAATGATATGAATGAATCAATTATTATAAATAAATAAATGTTCTATTTATGGCATTATGATAAAAAAAATATTATATTATTAATATTATAAGTTGAAACATTAAGAGTACATCATTTAGGCACATCCTAAAAAAAATTTTTTTTAAAAAAAGGAAAAAAAAGAAAGAAACCAGAACACTCAGAGTTCACATTGCACGCTAGGAACATCATGCACACCTGAGCAATCCAGAGGCATTTACACATCAAGTGTCTGAGTTCATTTTGAGTGCTCGCATAATGCACTACTTCACCAGAAGGCGAGACATAAAAATGTGCATTTTTACGCAGTGCATCACACTGATTGCTGTGTGCTCTCATCAAAATTCACGCTATATTGCAGAACCGTAATGAGCAATGCTATAACTTACCCGGTCGTTCATTAGCAGGTCTTTAACGATGAAATTGGCCACTAAAGATTTGAGCGGAGCTGCAAACTGTTCCGGGGCCAGCATGGCCAGGTGTCCCAGCGTCGTCAAAGGGGTGATGAGCTGTTCCATGTTGTCTGTGTCTAGACTCTTATGCAGAGGCTGCAGCAAACAGAAAGCAATTGGTAAGAAATCCAGACCTCCAGGGAAAGTTTTAGAGTGAATATGCGAAGCCATTTCAGAGGAAGATTGTACTTTGTCTTACCTCAAATATCTGTGCAAAGTGTGTGTCTCTGTTGGAGAACATGGCATGGATGCAATGGATGGCATACTTGGCCTGGCGAGGAGGACCCTTCTTTGCTTTGTGCTGCAGTACTGGTAAAAGGACTCTAGGGGGCAAAAGGAAGTCAAACAGGCAGAAGTGAATGGCACCATTCAACTTTATGGATGACTGTACAGCACAATAGAAATTAGTTTTTCATTAAAAGTGACAGAGCATCTCAGAAATCAAGAAATGAGAAGCAGTCGTCAATAAACAAGCATGTTAGAAATGTTTAAATTGATGGAACAAATCAAGCAGTGTCAGTCCTCTTGAATAAAACCCAGATGTGCTTTTCTGATCAGGAGTCAAACTTACGATTTGATGTGTGGGAAGCTTTCCTCCAGTTTGCTGCCGGTGTTTTTGAAGATCTGCAGCGCGGCCTCTGCAACCTTCTCGTCGTCCATTTTCAGACAGCCCAGCAAAGACTCAAAGGTCTCAGCAGAGTGGAATGACACAGGGTGGGTGAAGGACAGGACCTGAGAGAGGTAAAGACACCTCAAACTCAAACGAATATTAAAAGGATTACTTCGTATTTTTAAATATGTGTATTAGGGCTGATACTGTCTGCTGTCATTTTATTGTGCTTAAAAAAAAAAAAAAAAAAAATCTGTTTTCTCTAAAAATGTTTTGCCTCTGTAATGGCGTTGATTTCAGTAGTAAAAATGTTATAGCACTGGGACGTTTGACTCATTTCCATTAATCAGTGCAAACTGTCTGCTTTAATAAACTGATTAAAAACTTGATTCAACAATTCATTTGTTTTATAAATGATACCAGATGTTTTCAGAAATGACTGTTTGGTTGAAATAATGGTTCATCTGAGGAATAAGAAAAAATAAATAAATAAATAAATTAAACAATAAAATACTAGCTACACTAATGTTCATCTGAGCAATAAAATAAAATGAAATCCAGTAACTACAATGCAGCAACAAATAAATTTTTGGACTTGTAACATTTTGAATCGAAGAATAACTGTTCGGTTGAAATAATGGTCCATCTGAGAAATAAAATAAAATAAAATAAAATAAAATAAAAAACAAAAGCCAGTAACTACAATGCAGCAACCAATTATTTTTTGGACTTGTAACATTTTGAATCGAAGAATAACTGTTCGGTTGAAATAAAGGTCCATCTGAGAAAAATAATAAAATAAAATAAAATAAAATATCTGAGAAAAATAATAAAATACAATAAAATAAAATAAAATAAAAATACAAAAAGCAGTAACTACAATGCAGCAACAAATTACTTTTTAGACTTGTAACATTTTGAATCGAAGAATAACTGTTCGGTTGAAATAAAGGTCCATCTGAGAAAAATAATAAAATAAAATACAAAAGCCAGTAACTACAATGCAGCAACAAATTAATTTTTGGACTTGTAACATTTTGAATCGAAGAATAACTGTTTGGTTGAAATAATGATCCATCTCAGAAATAAAATAAAATAAAATAAAATAAAATAAAGCCAGTAGCTAAACTGCAGCAAAAAGTTAATTTATTTGATTTATAACATCTTGAATCAAAGAATAACTGTTAGGTTAAAATTATGGTTTATCCGGGAAATGAAATGAAATAAAACGAAATACAAAAACGAGCAGCTGTAAAAAACTGTAAAAAACTGTAGCAACAAATTAACTTTAAAAAAAAAACCCAAACAAACCTGATTTTAAATGTAAATATTGACATGCATGTAGATCATAAAACCATTCTATTACACTAACTGAGACTTGTCACAGCAATTACATATTACTCTTTCGTTTTAATTGCTTCTATTGTCCTCATTTGTAAGTCGCTTAAGATAAAAGCATCTGCTAAATGGCTAAACGTAAATGCAACACGGACACTGTGAGTAACAAGATTAATTTACCTTCAGCAGCTCCAGGCCAGCTCTGATGGCTTGCTCGGTCGGGACTCCTTCATCTTCATCATCAGCAGTTCCTTCTATAGATTTGTTGACCTGTTTGATAAGTGCACTGCAAGAGAAGACGAAGTGAGACTATGTACAAATAATAGCACATTGACTACCGGTATTTAAAAGTCTTAACGTACCTGATGGACTCTGTGTCGATATGAACAGGCGCTATCCTCTCCAATAGAAACTTGACCATCTCTAGGAAAGGATTGCTGGGCTGTTTAGGGCTGCCTAGTTTTTTGGTGATTTCTTTCTGTGGGGTGCAAACACAACCATAAACTCAGACACCTTTAACTGAGAAGATAAAAACATGATTTTTCCTGTGAGGTGAAGTGATAAGTTACTTACCACACAGACTTCGGCCTGCTTACACGAGCAGGACGGGCTCACAAGAGTCTCCAGTTGCTTTCTGATCTTCTCGTCCTCTTCAAGAACCTGAGCGAGCTTCTTTACAAAGTCTTGTGTCTTGCCTGGGTCTGGCAGGTTTCCTTCAACACACAAAGATGTAGAGATGTTTACCCCTCAGTGAATGTTTCTTGTTATTACATAAAAGGCAGATTGCACTTGACGGGGATCATTTTAACAGCACTGCAGAGCAGACAACACAACTTACTTGTGATAACCATGACCTTTGAGAACACGGCCTTGTTGTAAGAGTCAGACTGGGGGAATAAAGGAAAAATATTCAAGACAGAAGTACAACATGTAATAAAAATGATTTAGAAAAGCTGTAACCAAAACCAAACAACTGTGAGGGAAAACCAACTTTTGGCTGTTTTATGAGATCCAGAAGATCTTTGACGTGGTGTCTCAGCATGTTCTGACACTTCCACATTTCATTCAGAGCTCTGTAGGAGATGGACCACAACAACCACAATCAACATTCCAAGTCTGCAAATACATCTTTATAGGTGCAATCATCTCTTTTCAGACCCATATACACCTTATAAAACCATTAGAAACAACAACAAACAACTGTTTTTCTCTCCAGAATATGACATATTTCCAAGTGAAGCAATATATAACAGGGTGGGACTTTTGTTTACAGGTTGTGTGGTTGAAAATTGATTCCATTTTTGCTCAAACAGATGTTTTAGATCAGAGGTGCCCAAACTTTACAATACGTCGAATGAAAAAATAAATAAATAAATAAAAACTTCATTTAGGGTTGTGAACCAAAAGTAAATGTAACTTATATCCAACTATATTTTATTAAAATTGTCATTATCATCATTATATTCAAATTATTTTTATTGTTATTAAATTTATTTTTATTTATTATTTTATTATTTTGTTTAAATTGATATTTAAAAAAAAAAAAAAAAAAAAGTAAATAATATCTAAAAAAATATTTTTAAAAACATGTATATTTTTTACATTTTAATGCAAATAAATAAACTAAACTAAAATAAAAATATTACTTAGAAATTACCATGCTTCACTGGCATGTTTTTTTTTAATTGAGGGCCATGGACCAAAAGTAAGATAAACATATTCATCTATATTTCATTAAAATTATTATTTCTATTGTCATTTTATTAAATATATTTTTTCATATTAGTTTTTGTTAATTAGCTTTGTTAAAAATAATTGTAAATAATATAAATAATTATTTTAAAAATATATTTTATTAAAATGATTTTTTTATTTTTATTGGTATTTTATTAAATAATTAAACTAAATGTTATATATTATTTTGTATATTTTTATGCATATTATTTAAAAATAACTGCAAATAATATAAATAATTATTTTTAAAAATGTACATTTGTATTATATTTTGTATATTTGTGTATATTAGTACCAATCCAAAAACAACAACATTATTAAAATTGTATCAATATTATTAAAAAATATTAACTTGAAATGCTTCAACTGCACGTTTTTTTCCTGATTGAGGACCATGGATCAAAAGTAAATGTAACTTAAGCAACTACATATTTTATATATTAGTTGTTGTTTTTTTTTAATTATTATTCATATTATTTAAAAATAATTATAAATACATATTTATTTTAAAAGACTATATTTTATTACAATTATTTTTTATATATTATTTTGTATTTAATTGCAAATAATCTAAATTATTATTTAAAAAATACATTTTTTTGTATATTTCAATGCAACAGCAACAACAACAACAAAAATATTAACTAGAAATGCTTCAATGGCATGTTTTTTTCTGATTGAGGGAATGTAACTTATAACCAACTATATTTTATTACAATTATTATTATTATTATTATTATTATTATATTAAAATAACTATTTTATCATTACTTTATTACATGTATTTTTATATATTTCATTATTATTATTATTATTATTATTACTGTTTTAATACATCATTTAAAACTAACTGTAAATTATATAAATCATCATCTAAAAAAACACATGTATATTTTGTACATTTCAATGCAACAATTTCCAAACAACAAGAACAAAAAAAAAAAAAGTTCAAACTAAATGAAAAATGAAAAAACAAAGGTCACCAGGTGCCTATTTTGGCCTGCAGGCCTTTGGTTTAGATGAATAAAACAAGAATTACTGCACCTACTTGACAGCATTTCCATCCAATGTGGCGTACAAGTAATACAGACACTTCATTCGCTCTGTAGTCTCTAGATTGTGAGGCACGAGATACTGGGCGAAGATCCTCTCCACAAGCAACCTAGTGGAAAAAAAACAAATCTGATATGATTTATGTATTTTTTTATATTCAATTTAAATTCCTTTAACATTGCACATTGTTTTCTGTACCGTTATAACCCAAATCTTGGATGGCATTTAAGTGAGCACAAATCTCATATTGATGACCCAATCATGACACGAAATTGCATTTGCACAGTTGTCATTACATGCTTTAATGATGCAACAACGTTGTAAACCAACTCATCAGTGCAGAGTTCAAAATGGGCACGTGGACAATCTGAGCAAGCTGTATGCAACAGACCAGGAAGGCTTGAAAATGAAAAGTCCTGCTCGTTGCAAAACACAAAAACACCAACAAGGTCAGAAATGATTACAAGACAGGATAAAGAATCATGTTTCAAACAAAAAAAGACCGCAAATGAACTCAGCATGTGCATTTAAATTTCAAATGAAAAGTTGCGAGCCACAAATTGCGACCATCTCTGTATTTCTCATCCTGTGGCTCCAGTCTAGGGTTCAGTGTGGGGCAAATCTGTGGAAACAGTTTATTTGAAGCCTGTATGTAATAAAACATCACAAAAGGTGTTCTTTGTGCATTGTGATGCATTCACTGTGCCTTATGTACCTCCTATGGACATATCTAGTGCTCAAAATTAAATAAGCCAGTACTGCTTATTCACATGCTCCTTGCAAATGTAAAAATTTGGTTTGCTGTGATGCATTCTGTTGAAGTAAATACTGCTGTTTAAAAGTCAGTGTCAGTTTGAGTTTCTTTTTTAAATAAATAAATAATTTTATTAGTAGAGACAAATTAAATCAGTCAAGTGTTTTTATTCAAAGAATCCGGAAAAAATGCATAATGGTTTCCACAAAAAAATTAATCAATTAATTAAAAACCACAACTAAATTAATAAGAATACTCAAAGTAATAGAAATGTTTTTGAGCAGCAATTCAGCATATTACTTTCCGAAGACTATAGTAATGGCTGCTGAAAATTCAGCTTTACCTTCACTGGAATAAATTATTTTTTAAATATATTAAAATAGAAAACAGTTATTTTGATTTGTAATAATATTTACCAATATTACTGGATTTACTGTATTTTTAAATCAAATAAATGCAGCTTTGGTGAGCATGAGACACTTCTTTCAAAAACAAAAATCATACCGATCTCAAACCTTTGAACAGAAAGATCTCTTCAAGTTATGTAGCTGGTTAATCTAGATTAAGTTGTTAAAATTGAAAGTCTTTCATTATTATCGGAACAATTAGTTCACCAAGCCTGCATTTATTTGCTCCAAAGTACAGTGAAAACAGTAAAATTTTTAAATGTTTTTACTATTTAAAATAACTGTTTTTTATTTAATACATTTTAAAATGTCATTTATTCCTGTGAATTTATTTCAAAGCTGAATTTTTAGCATTATTACTCGTCACATGATCCTTCAGAAA
The DNA here is from genome assembly GCA_012976165.1 of Labeo catla. Taxonomy (NCBI): domain Eukaryota; kingdom Metazoa; phylum Chordata; class Actinopteri; order Cypriniformes; family Cyprinidae; genus Labeo; species Labeo catla. The sequence continues at coordinate 242,871 of VONZ01000391.1, forward strand.
TCATCCTAATATTCTGATTTGCTGCTCAAGAAACATTTATTATTCATAATAGAAATTTCAGTTTTTTTGCAGAATAAAAAGTTCAGAAGAACAGCATTAATCTGAATCTTTTGTAACATTATAAATGTCTTCATCATCACTTTTGATCAATTTAAAGCATCCTTGCTAAATAGAAGTACTAATTTCTATAATTTCTTTATAGAAAAAAACTGTCTATTCATCAAAAAAATCCTGATAAAATGTACTCAACTGTTTTAAATATTGATAATAATAAAAAAAAATAAAAAAATAATAATAATAATAATAATAATAATAATAATAATATTTTTTTTATTAATAATAATTTAATAATAATTTATTGAACAGCAAATCAGCATATTAGAATGATTTTTGAAGGATCACGTGACACTGAAGACTGGAGAAAAAAAAATAGTATTTTACAATATATTCAAATAGAAAGCAGTTATTTTAAACAGTAATTTTTTTTTTTTTCACAATATTACTGCTTTTGCTGTATTTTGGATCAAATAAATGCAGGCTTGGTGAGCCGAAGAGAAGGGGAAATAAAAAATACATGAAAAACCTTACTGTTCAAAAACTTTTAACTGGTAGAATATTTCCAACAAACATAAATACAAAAAAATAATAAAAATTATTAATGGTCAGGCCACTAAAAACAATGGCAGTATAAATCGCCCAGCAGAAGAAAAAAAAAAATAATTGTGTGAACCCTGATAACGTATTACAACAGTGATTACCACCATTTATAAAAAGAGATATTGTATTACATTACAACACACACAATGTGCAATACGACGACTTTATTATGCATTATATAAACAGACTCCATGTAATGCATTACCGAATCTGCGCTCGCAAGCGTCTGTCTGGTGACATCATTGTTCTCTCTTTACGACTGGCCTTGTGTTCAGGGAGCTCTGCAGAATCACTCAATACAGGTTCAACTGAGGATTTTTCACAGTTCTCTTGTTTTCAGCCAAAGCGCACAGACTCTCAAAGGACATTTTTCTATATTCTCATTCGATAAACATTCCCACTGGGTCTCTAGATGCATCTAAAAGTCGCTTCAAGTCTTGTTTAAGGCCAAGGAGGAAACTCTGACATGGGTCGTGGCATCAGTACCGTCGCAAAACTTTCTCTGTAAACAGCAGCATCAAAAAACTTCCGTCCAGCAGTGGGTTTAAATTCCAACAGCTTGTGAACGACCTTATAAAAACCAATTACACAACAGAGCTCCTTCATACAGCAGATTGTTTTGTAACAAACTCTTACAGACTTCACGCCTCATTCAAAGCCTGTCAGACACCAACACTCTTTTTCAAAAGCATCATAAGTCGGCACCAAAAAAGCAGCGCTTTTGAAACTGCAACTACAGAAAATTGTGTCAGTGTTTTAGGCAGCCATCCGTGAGTAATTTCATATACTGAAACACATTTAATATTTGATGCTAAAAGTCTTTCACAGTTTAGAGAGCTTAGGGCCTTCACAAAGACAAGCATGATGTCTTCAGACACCCATTCAGTGATGTGTCACGTAATAGGCACATTTTGAGTTGTATTTCCCCAAAAACACTTTAAAACACTTAAGTCACTTATGATTTGGGCTGTTTAAATAAGCACTGAAAATGTCTGAAAAGTCAAAATTTGTGTCAAAACTGAATAATCAACATCTGTGCCAATTACTTAAAATGAAAAAAAAAAAAATATTCCCAAATTCCGTTTTATTTTTTCCATATTCCGTTTTTTCCATTTTAATTTTTCTAGATTCAGTTTTATTCCATTGTATTTTTTTATGTTAAAATGGCAAGTCTTTCATTACATTTTTAAACAATTACTTTAAAATTATACACAAAATTGCATTATGTCCTTATTTTTTTTTAGAGTATGTGTATAAATATACCTCATCATAGCTGCATTATGCTCGTGCAATTTTGAGCCATTACTGCAAATTAAAACTAATTAAAAATGAACCTTTATAACAATTTAGACAATATATTGTTGAAAAAAAAAACATTTATAAATAAAACATTTATTTCCAACAAACATATAAATACACAAATAATCAAATTATAAATCAAATTAATAAAAAATAAAATTAAAAATATTTTAATGTTTTTTTGTGTTCAGGCCATTAAAAATATATGCAATATAATCGGCCAGCAGATTTTTTTTTTTAATAGTTAAATTTAATTTTAATATTCAAAAAGCATGTCTAATTAAAGTCATGAAAGTTACAATATTAAACAAACATTTATTAAAAGTTTAACAAAAATTAATTTAAGGCCCTACGAAATTTTTCCTTTTTTTTCCATTTTTATTATTATTATTATTATTTATTTATTTATTTATTTATTTATTTATTACCAAATTTTGTGGATTCAATTTCAATGGTTTCATTAAATATTTATAATCAAAACCATCTCTAATTAATTGATTTTACAAAAAAAAAAAATCTTATTTATTTCTTCTTTTTTTTCAGAAATACTTTGCATTTACATATTTCTGCTAAATAATTTTTCTGGTAAATATTCCTTTCAAGATAATGTTTTATTAGAACTGTATTAGTAGTCGTAGTGCTATCATTACATGAAGTAATATTTTTATCACGGTTTCTTCAAGTTAAACCAAACTTTTATTTTGACGGGTTGCTGTGAAGACCTTTAGGTTTTTGTTTTGTATAATGACGATAGTTTTACTCAAAAGAAACAGTAAAATGTAAAAGTGAGAGATTATGTTCTCTCTGCGTTATTCATTCACACAGAGACACAAAGAACATGCAGGTTTCATATTTAAACAGTATTTTCGCAGCTTAACATTCACAGACACTCATCCATATCACATTTTGACTTAAGTGTACTGACCTACTTATAAATTTTCCAAATTCCGTGACATTCCACCCTATACAGTAAATTCCATTTTTATGACTAGATTCCACCATTCCATCTGCATTTTCCTCATCATGGAAATCATAGGGCCCTAGATTTCTATCAAGACAAATCTATGTATCTTCCACTTAATGTCTAAGCACTGACTGGAAGCAGCACTCACCACTGACCCAATTTATAAACCATATATAAAGCTTGAATTTAAAAATAACCAGGAATGTCATACAAGTATTGAAAGACCGCCAGCTTAACAACTTCACTCACCGGTCGTCGATGCTGTTCTGGTAGTAAATGTGAAGCAGTTTGTCTTTGATCCAGGAGATCTGCTTGGCCGCCTCTTTCCCGGCCTCCGCCTGTAAGGCGTACTTCTTATAGATCTGAGCCAGACCCATCATTGCCTCCTTACGGACCCGCCACTGCAAGATAACACAACGGGAAGCTCGACTCAGTGAGATTATGATGCTCTGGTGTAAAAATCAGCAGTTAAAGCCAGCAGTAATAAAAAATGACTTGGTCAGCAGCCCATGAAAGATAGAAAACAGATATTTTATAGGTACAAGATGTTATGTTGTGTTTTTATTTTTATCTGCAGCAAAAAAATACTTCAAATATAGCGATTAAGGGCATTTAAGACATTGTTTAGTAAGTCTGTAACCACATAAATCAATGACTGGAAAAAAAGCATTTTTGGCAAATGCAGGTAATTTGCCATAGAAATGTTATGTTTTTTAACATTTATGACTGTTAAAGCGCCAGCTGTGGTCCAATCTGCTTAAAACTTTGCATGCTTGTTTACAATCACCTGTTGCATATGCTCACCAGGCTTTTAAGTTTTAAGTTTTCCTTTAGGCTTAATAGGATTTTGGGTACATTTGGACAGGCCCCATTTCTAAACAACCCCGTTATAGCTTCCCAAAGGGTAAATTTCAACATTTTTTTTATAATTATTGGCCTAGAGAGTCCAGAGAATTTTACTGCAGTGTTTCTTTCCAGACTGAGTGAAAAAACAAGGATGAGATCGCAAAAGGAGGTTTTTAAATCAATAATAATCTCAATAATAATAATAATAATAATAATAATATTTACTTGAATAATTATTTAACAAAAAGTTTGATTGACGGCAGTAGTTCTAGAGGCAAAGTAGTTCCATCATATGATACAAATATTGTGCATATGCGCAAAAAAAAACAAACAAAAAAAAAAAAAACAACGCACAACATGCAATCGTTTACGCACTTGGAAAATGCGAAAGGCATTTTACTAAAAGCGGCCCTGCCTCTTTCAAACGTTTTGGCGTCCCTTTGCAACAGGGAGTCTATAGTTCAACTTTTTTGATAATTATTGATATTCACTCTCCAGAGAACCTTGCTGCCTTTCTGAACCTTTGGTTCCAATCGGGCAAAAAACCTAGGACTAGCTCGCAAAAATAGGTTCTTCAAAAAATGCGAAATACCCGAAAATTTCGCCAGGCTCATGATCAAGTCTGCATGCATCTTGTCCGATTCCAACGGATTCCAACGATTTTGTACTTTTGAATGCTGTAGCGCCCCCTTCAGGCCGAATGGGGCAAGCCTTGGTGACGTTGTAGGCGGTGTGAGTGCTACCATCCCTCCAAGTTTCATGTCTCTACGTCTTATGGTTTCGTCCGCTGATCAGTTTTATGTGGAGATTGCTGATCCGTGACCATTTTAACAATTACAGTTGGGTTTTAATCCCCTAAATATT